>JAQQSU010004740.1:0-13997 GCA_028627135.1 Pseudochirops cupreus
TTTTTTTTTCCAATTTGGTCACTGTAGATTTAAATGTATCTCCTACTTCTCTAATTTGGTTTTTAAAATCCCTGTTGAGGTCTTCCAAGAATGCTTTTTGGGCTTGAGACCAATTCACATTTCCTTCTGTGGTCTCCAGTGTGAATATAGAGTCCATGTTTTCCTCTGAATTTCCTAAATATAAAAAGATTTTTTTGGTCCTGGATTCCACAGGTTCTTTCTTCCTCATTTTGTTTGCCTATATCCTGGATGTTTAGAGTGGATATCTGCTTCTAGTTGCAGAAGTATTGATCTTTTCAGGCTGGGGGGTATGGGTTTGGTTGTTTACTTCATGAACTGTAGTCTCTGAGTATTTAGACTGAGGCTATGGCCAGGAATCTCACTGTTTCCACTGAGATACCCTGAGGCTCACAGAGTAACCAGTGGGGAGGAGTGTTCTGGCCACTGCAAGTTTCCACCTCTGTGTCTCTGGGCTACAGCTCAGGCAAACTCAGTAGCTGGAGGCCAGCAGGGCTTGTGTCTGCTGATTCCCCAGGTGGTGCTATGGCACACCTGGACTTACGTTGTTAGTGCTCATTGGCTCCACCCTCCTGGGCTTAGACTCTGCACTGCCTCACTTCCCCCTTCCTCAATGACTCCAAAGCCTGAGGCTCTTTCCTCTAATTCAGGATTTTGCTCTGGGTTTTTTAGGTCAGGGAGAGGGGATTGAACCAAGTAGGTTTTACTCCACCATCTGTACTTCCTGAAGTTCTGGTATGTGATTTTTAAACATCTAGGCTGTGGAATGATAGCCCCAGGCAAAGCTGCTGTACATGCTGTGGGCCCTGCATTTTCTCTTACCCAGCTCTAGACTACCCTCTGTCCTGCTGGGAGATGGCTGTAAATCACCCTGGGATGGGTGAGTCCAGCTGGCTGGGGCTCCTTCTCACTCTGCTATAGTCTGCTCTGAGATCTGCCCTGGTGCAGTCCCTGGGGGCTCCATGTTCCTCCTCTCCAGACCTATGTGGGCACTTTCTGGGCTTAGGAATCTGCCACACTCCATCTCCCATCTCCCAATGAGTTCTGTCACTCCAAAATCCATTCAATTTCACTTTTTAGAGTCAGGCACAGAATTCTTGGTGGACCTTAGAAAAGTTATTGCTTCCTCTCTGCCATCTTAGCTCTGCACCCACACCCTTTTCTTTTTTTGATGTTAGTAGCATTATTGTATTTTTTTTAAATCAAATTTTGCTGTGTTTTATTACTCAAATCATTTCACTTATGTTTAACTCTTTGTGATCCAATTAGGGGTTTTATTGCCAGCATTACTGCAGTATTTTGTAATTTCTTTCTGCAGATTAGGAGGGAAGCAAACAACTGGGAAAGAATTTTTACAACCTGTGTCTCTGATAAAGGCTTATTTCTAAAATATGTACAGAATTGAGTGAAATTTATTAGAATAAAAGTCATTTACCAATCGATAAATGCTCAAAGGATATGAGCCAGAAGTTTTCATGAGAAGAAATTCAGGCTATCATTAGTCATTATTTTAGAAAATTCTGCAAATCATTATTGATTAGAGAAATGTAAATCAAAACAACTCTGAGGTACCATAGAGCGCTTCTCAGATTGTCTAACATGCCAAAAAGAAGAAAGTAATACATATTGGAGAAATTGGACCACTAATGCATTTTTGGTGGAGTTCTGAACTGATCCATCCATTCTAAAGAGCTATTGGGAACTATGTCCAAAGGATTAAAAAACTGTGCATTCTCTTTGACCTAGCAATATTGTTTCTAGGTATGTATATTAAAGATCATACAAATGAGAAAATTGCCCAATGTAATGGCAAGCAAGGGAATACTTACCACCTTGTTTCAGTCATTTAAGTATTTACCACCTTGTTTGAACCCCGCCTTGTGATTTGAAGGTGGGAGGAACTTGCTGATTCAACAGCAAGGATGGAACTGGATGGAGAACCACCATATAAAAGGAGGAGAACAAGCTGGGACTGAGCAGAACTGAGAAGAAGAACACTTGTGGTGGTTGGCACTCTGTGTGATTTGAGTTTGTTAATTTCTGTCTTTTGAATTGTGCTGTTTTTCAGACAAAAGTCTTCTGTCTGTTGTCTGGGTTACTTTGTCAGATCTGTCTGCTAATAGAGGACTTTGCTGTTCTTACAGAAACCCTGGGACCTTACTGCTGTTTCAGAAACCCTGAAAGAGGATTTTCTTGTTGTCTGTTTATAGAAGTCCTGGAGAAGGATTTTACTGATGTTTTCAGAGGTCCTGGGACTATGCTGAGGATTTCTATTGATTTCTCAGATCTTATTTGGTGGTCTTTGTTGATTTCATAAGCAGAAAGTGAATAAAGGATGGGGCTGGCAATGTGAATTAATGTTGTTTTGACTCTCTTAAGCTTTATCTTGCAAGAAACAGAAACTGTGAATGACTCAAGGTGGACTCATCACTGTGAGTTTCAGTATGGAATGAGAACTGGACAAGGAACTGAGAGCTGCCTGCCTTCAAATCCAGGTGCTGCTTAGGTAAATTTAAAGAGCTGGGAACCTGGAAAGAAGAACTATGGAATTTTGTAACCAGCCTGAGCAAAGAAGAAAGGACCCCTCCTTGGGTACTTAGGGATGACTGACCAGATCAGGATTTACTGTGACCAAGGGGGATACGAGAACTTTATACTTTGTACCTTGTACCCCTTAAGGATGATTGAGTTAAGTATGATTGGAAGCTAGTCTCTAATCAAGAAGAAAGAAGACATTCTGACTGAGAGATTAAGATACTGTGATCTAAGGGTGGGAGAACTTTGTACTTTGTATCCCTTAAGGAGTATTACTCATTAAGGATCACTGAATTAAGGACTTACTGAATGATATATTTTGTTTAAAACTATTTGACTACATTAGGGATAAGTTGTCATGTTATATCACTGTGAGTGCTATCCCTTTGTTTCTGTGAATGTTTTGCTTTAGTTTTCTTTTGAATAGAGTTCACTATACTGTGTGATCAGAATGTTAAAGCTATTCTCAGCAGCAGTCCTCTGGAAAGCTGCTCATGCTTGGTTTTATACCCACTTGTTCAAAAATATTTATTTTGGTTCTTTTTGTGGTAGCCAAGAATTGGAAATTGAGGGGATGCCCATCAATTGGGGAATGACTGAACAAAGTGTGGTATGTGAATGCAATGGAAATAAGAAATGAGGAGTAGGTGGATTTCAGAAAAACCTGGAAAGGCTTAAGTGAACTAATTTTGAGAGTAAATTGAGCAGAAAGAAGAGAATACTGTACACTGTAACAGCAATGATTTGCAATGACTTACTTTGATAGATTTACCTTTTTTAGCAAAACCAGGATGAAAGACAACTCCAAAATGCTCACAATGGAAAATGCTATCCACATCCAGAAAGAGAACTGTGGAGCTTGAATGCAGATAAAAGCATACTCTGTGCTCTCTTTTTCTTTGTTTCTTCTTTCTCATAGTTCCTCCTATTGGTTCTAATTTTTCTTTATAACGTGACTAATGTGAAAATATGCTTAATATCAATATATATCAATATATATCAATATATATCTCTATATATCTATATCAATATATATCTATCTATATCTATATCTATATCTATATCTATATCTATATCTATATCTATATATATACACATACAGGGCCTATATGAAATTTCACACTATCTTGGGGTTGGGGGAGGAGGGTGTATAAAATTTTGAACTCAAAATTCTATGGAAGTGAAGGTTGAAAACTAAAAACAAATCAATTTATATTGTAATAAAAAAAGAAAGGGACTACAATATAATGGTAGTAAAGTAATAATAATAAAAAAAGAATGGAGGATTAAATGAGGGCTTTATGACCATGGAGGAAATGCTGGGAAATTTGAGGAGAAATGGATATTTCATATTATATTTTGTGATAGAAGAGAGCCAATCCAAACACTGTGAAATTTACATTAGATTTTCTATAAATGCATTGCAAAAGGTTAGAGCAGTGTCTTATTGTTTGATATTGTAGTTGTGAAGTCATGCGAATGGAAATTTAGAGCTATTGCAAGCCAACAAAATCTCAACCAACATTTTTAAAGCATTTTTCTCTTTCCAGCAATCTAAAATACAGAGAAATGCAAAAGATACAATAAAATAAAAATAAAAACAATCTCTGCCTCAAGGAGTTTACAATGCAGTCAAAAATGATCATAGAGGCCTGGTCCAAAGTCCCATTTTACTGATGTGTGAAAAATGAATTAAAGAGAAACTAAGTGACTTTTAAAAAATTACAGACATATTAAGGGGAGGGAATTAAATTCAAATGTGTTCTATTGATTTAAGCATAGTGGTTATTTCTTTGCACTTATTCCAATCCAGGAGGCAAGGATTTGACATTTTGTAGAATAAAACTCAGAAGACAGAAGGAAAAAGATAATAAAAAAAATACTATGTATATCTATGCAATTTATTGACCAAATAATATTTTATTTAAAAGTCTATGAAAACAAAAGAAAGAGAAGTTAGCAGAAGATTAATACAAAAATATGCCAACTGGCATTGTTGAGGTTTAGGGTTTAAGGGTGCTTGAGACTCCAAAATATCAACATGATGTGTCCTGTCAAATGAATTTGACATAAGTCTTCTCTCAGTCAAAGTAAAGTAAAGTTTATTATTAAAGACTCTCCATAATGGGTAGACTCTTAAAGAACCTAAGCATTTGTGAAGTTTGCCAACACAAGCAGGCTGGAATAATATGACACAGAGTAATTCTGTACTAGATTAATCTCAACACCCTTCATGGAGGCAAGATGGATCTTACATACAGAAAGATTGTGGAAGTATGTAGGAGTGGTCTAGTGGAGAAGTTTTGAGAGGGTCTTGAGGAGGAGTCTAAGGAAGATTTTTTTTTGCTTTTTGCTTTTTTTGGGGGGGGAAGGTAAGGCAATTGGGGTTAAGTGACTTGCCCAAGGTCACAGGGCTGGTAAGTGTAAAGTGCCACCTAGCCACCGGTGCCACCTAGCCACCCCTAAAGAAGATTTTTGAAAGAACTGAGGTCAGACTCCTGGAATGGTATTAAGGATGGGAAATTGTTGAAGGTTACCTAGAGATGACAGACAATTTAGGGCTAGGCTACTTTAAGGGTAACTGATTTGGGTATGGATATTTTGATAGGATTAAGGGTGGGAAGTTGATAATGGAGGGCTAGGTTAGCTCAAGACTGACAGAGATCTGGGCCTTGCTAACATGAAAGGCTTATGACCTCAGGCAAATGCCTCATCAAGTGAGAAGATTCTACCAGAGTTCAAGGGCTTTTCCAGAGCCTGCACCCCGTCAGCATGTCAGCATCAATGGTACTAAAATTTGGAATGAGTTCAAACTGGTAAGAAAAGTTAAGGGCAGGGAGGCTAGGTGGCACAGTGAATAGAGCACAAGCCCTGGAATCAGGAGGACCTGAGTTCAAATTTGGCCTCAGATACTTTACACTTACCAGCCATATGACCTTGGGCAAATCACTTAACCCCAATTGCCCTGCCCTCCTCTATCAATAATGAAAAAATAAAAGAAAAAGAAAAGCTAAGGTCAACTGAAGAGATTTATGGTTGTGTGTATGGATTTGTAACTATGTTAAATAAAAAATGAGAATGAAAGAAAAATGGCACCACTCCTTATTTTGCAAGAGATGATTTTAAGTATTTACTATGTAAGCAAAGATGATGATGAGAGAAATTATTTTGCACAAATTATTAAATTAGGAGTAGGGCTTTTTGTCTTTTACTTCCTCATTTAGGGACCAAACCCTGTTGTTAACCCATACAGTCTATGAAGGACGTGATTGATACATTTCCTAACTCTTTTGGAACATGGTCCTTGATCTTGGGCCATATTCTACCCAATTAGGATAGCTTTATTCTGTTTAGAGCGTAAACAGAACCAAATCTTGGTGAATTTTTGCCCTGGAGAAAGCAACCCTGTCTTTGCACACTTCCAGGGAAATTTAGGGTGGCTCAGCTTATAAAGGAGAAAACCAAGCTGAGTGATCAGTGTGGAGATGTATTCTTCAGTCTGTTTGTATTTATTATTAACTAGCCTAATGGATAAACTGATTTTTTATCACCCAGAACATCTGTGTCTTCGTTTTTTCATTCATTAAGTTGGAGAGAAAGTAGAACTTCCCCTCTTTTACTTTGCTTCATTTTTTCCCCCTTTTAAAAAATGATCCTCCATTTGGAAAGAAAGATTAATATGTTATTACTTTGAATAAATAGAGAGGTAATGGGAAATCACGTAACCACCCTTTATATGATCAGGTCACCAAGCCCAGTAGATCTATATCCCAGAGTAACGAAAGAACTAGAAGATGGATTTTCTGAGTCATTATCAGTGACCAAAAAGATCACAGAGAGTGGTACAGGACCCACAGGTATGGAGGAGGACAAATGCCCTGATTTTCAATAAAGGGAAGAGAATAGTGACTACAAAGTATAAGATAATGTTCTTTACTTTTTTAATGTTCTTTTTTTCTGAGTCCTGTCAGAGTTCCAAAAGTTGTTTGTTTTTTTCTTGTTGTTGTTGTTCAGTCATGTCTGACTCTGTCACATCATTTGGGGTTTTCTTGGAAAAGATACTGGTGATTTGCATTCTTCTTGTCCAATTCATTTTACAAATGATGTACTGGAGGCAAACAGGTTTAAGGGATTTCCCCAGGATCACACAGCTTGTTAATATCTGAGGTCAGAGTGTTGAACTCAGATCTGCCTGATTCCCAGATTCAGTATTCTCTTCACTGCACTACCTAGATCCCTTCTAAAAGATAGTTAGAGAATATTTAGTGACTACTCAGAAATTTTCAATTGAAGAAAACTGCAATAATGCCAAAACTAGGTGTTATACAAATATATGAACTACTAAGAAATTGAAAGTTGTATAAAGTTAAAATTCCCTTTGAAAAATCTATATTTGTCTAAAATAAGTATTAAGTTTAAGATATTCTCTGAGTTAAATCCACAATTATCTTTGGAAATTTCTCTGTAAATCTCTATAATTTTCTTTCCAATAATGAGAGATAACAGGATTTGTCTTTTGAATCAATAACAAAAGCAACACTCCAGAAAGAATTGCTTGTAATTACTATGGGATGCATGATACAATATGTGAAATCCTGTATCCGGTTGTGTGCACAAGGATAAGACAAAATTTATGTTCTGTTCCTATTACTACTTTAATCATGTTTCAGTTGAATCAACAGGAAAATTATCATTTTTACATTTAATGACATAATATTTATACCCGTCAACACTGCAAGAGCCAATAACTGGAAAAATGTTCCTCTGAGACAAGCAGTGGGAGATAGAGGAAGGAGGGAGGGATGATAACTTTTTATGGGAGATGAGGGTACTGAGACTGATGAAAAAGCTGGAGATGTAATTTCAGGGGAGAGAAAATAGACACTGGGACACCTTGAGGTTTCTAATTGGTGGGAAATACAGCAACTAAAGGGACAAAAGTACAATTCAGTCACATAATAAGGAGAGAAATTATTCTTTGAAAGGTGCTATTCTGACTCTGGTTATGGCTTCTACTTATGCCTCTGGGTATTGCTAGTTGGTTTTAAGGGAAGCAATGGAATGCAGTTGAAATCATTCTCGATTGGGAATCAGAGAACTTATATTCAAACTCAGTTACTTCCACATTTCTGACCTTCTGCAAAGCATCTAACTTCCTTGGTCCTTACTTTCTTCACCCCCAAAATGAGGGGGTTGGATCAGAAAGCCTTTAAGGTCATTCCCAGCTCTAAACCTATTATTTCAAAGTAAGCAGTTTTACGCTCTTTTAGAATCAAATTGCTGTTCAGAACCCTACAAGGCCAAGACCCCACGCAAAGCATCTTGGAGTGATGGAAAGAAGTCTATGACTTTTCCCTCCTTCAGTGTCTGATTCTAATGTTAGATGATCATTGACTCTGAGGAAATCGTTTTTGTTCCTTCTATAGTGAAGACAGTGACCATCACATTATTATATCCCTCTTTTTTCTGAGCTAAAGTATTGATTAATATAAGAAACATAATAAGACATTCACTGTGCCTCAGTTTCCTCATCCTTAAAAGGAGGGGTTAGAGTAGATTATTTCTGAAATTTATTATAGATCTCTAATATTATGAAATAGTGTATGTTCCAGGAACTGATTCTCACATACGTTTGGAACCACATACATAAAATTTATATGGATTTTTTTTCCTGTGTTCTTTTGTCCTTCAATTTAAATTTCCATCTTATAGAAGGATACAGATGAGAAGTCTACTTCCAACTTAATTATTTTAGAGTGAATACAGAGCTGGAGATATAGTTATTTATTGACCTATCTGTGTGTATGTATTATGTATGTATGTATGGATGGATGTGTGTATGTATGTATGTATATATGGGTGTATGGATGTATGTATGTATATAAAATTTTTAGAAAAATAAACGCACACATATGCATTTGTATATGTATGGTATATAGATACACACAAGTGTACATGTGTGTCTGTATGAGTGTTGATATATGCATATACATTTGAAATATGTATACATGAATATGTGTGTACATACATATACATAAATATAGGCATACATATGTATTTATGCATGCGTACATATATATGCATCATCTACATATGTTGTCATCATTAAATGAATTAGTGTGAGGGGAAAAAAAAAGAGCCAGCCCAAACTCTTGAGGGAAAATCAAAATTAATGGGCACTACATAAATGATGGACCGTCAAAGGAGACTGATTAGTGGACATCACTAAATTTGGAGAATTATCTGGACATATCAAGGTCATAAAAATTTAAGAAGGGTCATTATTCAGGAAAAAAATATGACTAAAATAATCAATATTGAGTGAAGACCACTAGATTCTGCTTTGAAGAAAATACTGGTAACCTTGGAGAAAGGAATTTCAACTGAATGATGATTTGGGAAGAGAGATTGTAGGGGAGTTCGGGAGAAATTTAGAGAAGAGAAAGTGGTGACACTAAAAATATATCACATTTTTGTTTTTCTTTTCTTTTTTAGTGTTGATACTGGAAATCAAACTCAAGTGGATCTGTAATCTTCTCTGAATTAATATATGTGTGTGTGTGTATTAATTATTTTTTAGTTTTCAACATTTACTTTTACAAGATTTTGAGTTACAAATTTTATCTACCTATCTCCTCCAATCCCAAGACAGAAAGCAGTCTGATATACTCTCTTCATGTTGAACACATTTTAACATCAGTCGTGCTGTAAAGAAGAAAAAGACCCAATTGCAGTAACCATGAGAAAGAAGAAACAAACAAAAGAGAGAGAGAGAGAGAGAGAGAGAGAGAGAGAGAGAGAGAGAGAGAGAGAGTAAACAGTGTGCTTAGATCTGCATTCAGACTCCATAGTTCTTTTTGGTTGTGTCTATCATTTTCCATCATGAGTCTTTCAAAGTTGTTTTGGATTCTTGTTTTGCTAAGAAGAGGTAAGTCTCTCAAAGTTAGTGATAGCACATTTTGGCTGTGATTATGAACAATGTTATCCTGGTTCTGTTCTCTTCACTCACCATCAATTCATTGTAAGTCTTTCCAGGATTTTCTGATGTTTCCCTGCTCATCATTTCTTATGGAACAATGTTATTCCATTACATCCATATACCACAACTTGTTCAGTCATTACCCAATTGATGGCTATCTCCTCAATATACAATTCTTGGCCACCACAAAAGAGCTACTATAAATATTTTTGTACATGTGGGTAATTTTCCCATTTTTATGATCTCTTTGGGACACAGACCTAGAAGTGGTAGCCTTTTTAGGCTTAGTTCCAAATTGCTCCTGTCAGTGGTTGGATCAGTTCCACAAACAACTCCACCAACAATGCATTAGTGTTCCAATTGTCTCACATCTTATCATTTATCATTTTCCTGTTTTGTCATTTCAGCCAATCTGATATGTGGGATGTGATACCTCAGAGTTGTTGTGATTTGCATTTCTCTAATTAATAGAGCTTTAATTTTTTCATATGACTATAGATAGCTTTAATTTCTTCATCTGAAATATACATGTTCATATCCTTTGAACATTTATTAATTGGGGAATGAATGATTTGTATTCTTATGAATTTGGCTCAGTTCTTTACAAATTTTAGAAATGAAAGTTTTAAGCAGATTGCTTTTTGAAGGAATTTGGCAATGAAGAGTATGACAGATACAGAATGAGAAAGGTATGAGCAAGTGCATGAGAGAAAGAGAAAGAGAAGGAGAGAGAGAGAGAGAGAGAGAGAGAGAGAGAGAGAGAGAGAGGAGAGAGACAGACAGACAGAGACAGAGAGAGAGAGCAAAACAGAGAGAGAGAGACAGACAGAGAGAGGGAGACAGACAGACAGAAACAGAGAGAGAGAGACAGAGAGAAAGAGAGAATAATAGAGGGAGTAAAGTTATGAATAGAATTATAAGCACCATTCCTTCTTGTTTCTTTTCTGGATCCTCCTCCAGTTTAGGACTTCTAACCATAGGTATCTCTAAGGGTTATCTCCTAGAGCCTCTTTTTCTTTTCCCTCTATTCTACTTGGTGAAATAATCAGCTGGCATAGATTTAATTATCATGTCTGTGATAATGATTCTCAGATAAACCGATTCTTCCCCATTCTCTTTGCTGACTTAGGATCTTGCATTTCCAACTGTCTTTTTGATATGTAAAACTGGATTCCAATAGATATCTTAAACTGAATATCTCCAAAATGGTACTTCTTCATCACCACCCGCTCAAAATGTCCATACTTCCTACTTTTCATTTTACAGTTGAAGACAACATCATCCTCTTAATCTCTCAGATTTTTAATCACACATCTATTCTGTATTCATCATTGTCTCTTATCTCCCATATCCAACTTGTTACTAAGGCCTTTTGATTTCACTTATACAACATTTCTCAAATATGCTCTCTTTGCTCATCTAAACTGCCACTATTAGTGTACAGGCCCACATCACCTCACACATTGAATATTCTAATAGTATTCTGATAGGTCTGCCTGCATTGAATCTCTCTGGACTCCATTAAGTTACTATCCAATCTACCCTCCATAAAGATACTAATATTATTTTCCTAAAATACAGATCCAATCACCTCTCTCTCTCTCTCTCCCTCTCTCTCTCTCTTTCTCTCTCTCTCTTTCTCTCTCTCTCACACACACACACACATACACACACACACACATGCATGCGTGCACGCACACACACACACACACACACACACACACGCACACATGCACACACCTCTCCTCACACTCACAATGTTTGGTAGTTTCCTATTGCCTCAAGGAGAGAAAAAAAAACATTCTGGTTAACAAACTCCTTTATAATGCAGCCTTTTCTACCTTTCTTGTCTTCTTACACCTTGCTGTTCATTATGTACTATTTGATCCAATGACACTGGCTTCTTGGCTGTTCTTAAAACAAAATACTTCAACTTCCTGCTCCAGGCATTTTTTTTCTGGCTCTCTCCCAAGCCTGGAATGCCCTTCTTCCCCTATTGACCTACCTGGCTTCCTTTAAGCCCCAACTAAAATTCCTCATATTATAAGAAGGCTCCACTAACTTCATCTTAATTCTAGTGCCTTTCCTTTTATTTGTGTGTGTAAACACACACACACACAAATACACACACACACACACGCGGGCGCGTGCGTACTTTTGTATATATTTGCTTGCATTTTGTTTCGTAGTATTAGACTGTAAGCTTCTTTTTTTTAAATAAATTAATTTATTTATTTTCTTGTTTACATCATTCATCTCCACAACATTTTGAGTTACAAATTTTCTCCCCATCTTTCCACCAACCAACACCTCAAGACAGCCACTCCACTGTATAACCCCTCCCCCAATACACTCTATCCTATGTCCTCCCCCTTGCCCCTCTGACTTTCCAGTAGGGTAGGATAGATGTCTCTACGCCAGTGCCTGTATATCCTAATTCCCAGTTGGATGTAGTTAATAATAATAATGATAATAATATATATATATACATATACATATATATACATATATATATATATATATATATCTTTAACATTCAATTATAGAACTTTAAATTCTAGATTCTTTCCCTTCATCCCTCATCACCCACCCCCAATGGAAAGACAAGCAATTAAATTCAGGCTGTACATGTGTAAATATGCAGAATATCTCCACAGTGTGCATATAGTGAGAGACTTATTATATATCCCTCCTTCCTATCCTACCCTGTCCTTGTTCTATTCTCTACCCTGTCCTTGTGTATTGATAATGGATTTTGGAGATGCCACTGTATTGGCTTGGTTTTTGGGTTGAGTGTTAAAATCCAGAGCTTGTGAATCCCATTTGTGCGATGGACTTGTTAACGTGAAGAGAGAGGGCTGAATTGGGAGGAGCCATGAATTGGGAGAGAGGCCCAAGCCAAAAGAAGAGCAGAAGGACTTTGGGAGAGCAGTATGCAGTATTGAGGAGCCTGAGTTGCTAAGAGAAAGACTGCTAAGAGGCCACTGGAACTGCCACCCAGAACTTCCAAGAACTGAGGAGGTGTGGCTGTGATGCCAGTATTTTGTCTGTCTGTTTTGATATTGTTTTGCCAGACTTACCTGATGGTGATGGACAGTGCTGCTGTTGTAGAGGTCCTGGAAACTGACTGTTGGTTCAGAAGCCCTGAAGGAGGATTTTCTTGTGATACCTGCAGAGAAATCTGCGAAGAGGGCCTTGCTGATGTTTCCAGGGGTTCTGGGACTGTTCTACAGTCAGAGAGAGACTTGATGAGGACACTGGCTACGGCTTTGTTGAGCCTTGTCTCCCCAGGAACTGAGATTGCTGAGGGCTTGCGTCCAGTGAAGATGAAAGAAGGCTCTTTCCTAGGGTATTCAATGCCAAGCTTAACCTTGTTTTAACTTAAGGGTGGATGGCCTTTTGTGCTCTCCTGCCCCTTTTGAGATTCAGGGGTGGGAAGCTTTGAGTGACTGACAAAGTTAATGTATTTTGTTTATGGTTGGAGACTAATGTCCATTTGAGAAGGGACTTTTGACTGACTAAATGAATGTACTATCTAGGAGTGGAGTAGTACCTGGACTAAATGGAGAACTTATTGCTAAAGGAACAAGTTACACTGTATTTTGACTTTGTTCTGTGAATGTTTGCTGAATAAATGGGGTTTACTATGCTGGTAATCCGAACCTTGGAAATTACCTTTGCTTGGCATTACACCCTGTCCCATTACAGAATTGTGTACTTCCACCAACCCTCCCCCCTCACACTTCCCTCCCCTCTGTCATTCCACCTGTCATCCTGATCCCATCAATTCGCCTGTGTGGCAAGATACCCAGTTGAAAGTTTATCTCATTCCTTCCCTCAACCACATTCAATGGGAGTAAGGTTGAACCTTTCCCTTTTGCCTTCTTGTTCTTCCCCTCCATTGTAACATTTATCCCTTGTCTCTTCTATATGAGATGATTAATTTCATTCTGTCTCTCCCTCTCTCCTCTCCTTCTAATCCTCTCCCACCTCAGAAATTCACCTTTTAGTGTATTGTACCTTCCTATTCAATTGATCCTGTGCCCTCTATGTACTCATATATACACATACTCAGATGTATATTAGTAAGCATATATAAACCCTCCTACACAGACATATGTGTATGTATATATATATATATATATATATATATATATATATACATTTGCATTCCCTTCACCTATCCTCATACTGAGAAAAGTTTCATAAGTCACATTTATCATTTTTCCATTTTGGCATGTAAATAGTTCAGCTTTGCTAAGTTTCTTATGCTTTCTTTTCCATGTTTACCTTCTAATGCTTCTTGTATTTGAATCTCAACTTTTCTTTTCAGTTCTGTTTTTATTTTTTTTCAGCAAGAATGTTTGGTATTCCTTTAACTCATTGAATGACCATATTTTCCCCTGGAACATTATACTCAGTTTTGCTGGGTAGGTGATTCTTGGTTTCAATCCTAGCTCCTTGA
>JAQQSU010004741.1:0-13997 GCA_028627135.1 Pseudochirops cupreus
AAAAAAATTTGAGGACTGCTGGACTAGACGACCTTTAAGGTTCCTTTCAGCTCAAGCATTCTATAACAAAAGAACGTTTGAGAAATCGGGGAGGGAGGAGTTGAATGTTTTTTTTTTTAACATGAAAGAATAAAGAACGACCTTCCTTTTTCTGATTCCCACCGTATTTTTGGTCCAGTCGATATTGTCTTATATGTTTCATTATGTTGGTTTTTCCTTTACAATTAGATTGTAATGGTTTTCTTTTGTTGTTGTTGTTGTTGTTAGCATGGACCATGCTTCCTTCCTCTTTGTGTATCTTCACAACGTCTAGCCCCCTTCTTTTCCCATAGTAGGTGCCCCAAAATGTCATTAATTGGCCATTTATGGGCTTAATAAAGCATTTAAATGCCTAATTGTAATATATCTTAATCTGACAAGCCAGAAGTTTTCTTCCACCTCCTTTCTCTTTACTGAGTAATCGTAGTATATCCAGCACCATAAAAATCAAAGACTGTTGCAGACTGAGATGGGAAAAAACCATACCGTGCCTACCTTTGAGAGAATTTGGTATCTATACTCTATTTGGAGTTAAAAAGAAAAATAAAGAAAACTTTGAAACTTGAGAAGCCTAAAAGCCTAATTTTGTAACTCCTAATGTTCAATTGTCTTGGTACAATTTAGCTAAAGTATAGGGATAAACTTTTAACAAAATGGGTCTCATCAGTTTTATAGTTACTACTGTTATGATTGGAAGTTTTCTGCCAACTAATTTTGGCCCAGGGTTTTGAAGTCAGCTCAAGAATTCTTGTCATTAAGTTTCTTTAAAAGGGAAGTGATAAAATGTAAAATGTCAACTTCATTTTGCAAACAGCTTTCAGTAATTGTTTAAGAAATATTCTGATACTATGAAAAAGGTGGCCAGGAACCCTGGAAATTAGAGTTAGTTATGGAGTCTAAAGTTAGACCTTGGTGGAGAGTTCATTTTTCCTACAGCAAAACCAGAAAATATGGAAGATGCTTAATTTTAAAAACTTTTGCTGCGATTTTGGCTACATGGTTATTTTAATTCTTTTCCAACTATATTTTAAGTCATTCGGGGCACAAGAGTGACTTTTATCTTTTGTGGCAAGGCTCAGAATGTTTTCACCATCCTGGTATGTATCTATAGGGAAAACATATATCAAATATCTCTGAATGTTATTGCTTTTATTCTTTTAACTTGGCTAGAAAATAGTTGTTCTAAGTTATGAGTTATTTCATAAATATCAGACATCATGAAAACAGGATCTTTTTTATTGATAAATTTACCTACAACAGCGTACAACTCAATGAAAAGTGCAAAGTAATGCGACATTATTGAGCAAATGCTGCTGATTGCTATGTAAGCCCTGAGATACCAGTAGAAAAAATGAGATAGTTCCTGCTCTCCAGGGGCTCACACTCTAACTGGGAGACATCATACATAAAAGAAAGTTCAGTTAGTGGGCTAATGGAAATGTTGAGCAGTTGGAAGGGTTTATACCTCTAATGGAAGCAAGGCCCACAAGTCTTTAGGGGATATCAGATAGTCATATACCAGTACCAGGGTGTAAAGGTTGGGCAGATATTGAGTCCTGGAGGACCCTAGGAGGACACAGTGGCAAGGCATGTGCTAAGGCGTAGTATATTTCCATCACTTAGAAAGTCCTAGAGTCAACTCCTATGTCATCTAGCTTGGTGAGTTCACAGGGGAGAAGGGGAATAAATGGAAGGGGGAGGGGGGAGTCCTTGTCCTTCTCTCCTCCCTCCATCTGGCTGTCTTGAGCTGCCTTGTTGCTTGGGCTTCCCTGATGGGTTCATCCCCAACAAAATACAGTCCCGCAAACAATTAAGCATAATAGCAATTTTATGTTTGAGAAGATATGTATAACCTTACACATAGGAATTTTGCTGTTTGGTAAAAAGAAAGAAGAGTATGTTTTAATAATTTAGGGCAAAACCCGTTCATTGTTCTTTGTATCTAAGTTTTGTTAGAGGTTGTTGTTATGTATGCATTTGTGAGCATTATGTCTGTTACTCTTCTGGCTCTCCTTTTGCCTCTCTAGGGTGAGGCAGCCCTAGAAAATAGGCTACTTTGGAACATTATTTGTAATACTATTCTTCTGTAGGTGTGCAGAGACATGCTAGAAAAGGTCAAGAGCGGGAGGCTTGAAACTGGTTGTCTCTGGTACTTAACTTGCTGTGAATTTGTTTATGAAAGGAGCTGTCCAGGTTAATGAAATGACAAATTATTTGAGTAAATCACTAAATGCAAGAAGTCTATTTATTAGACTTGATTGTACTATTGTTTACTTTCATCCCATCTCCTCGAGCTCCTGCTGCTGCTGGAGTAATTTCTTTCTGTGGGTCCATGGTTTGCAAACTTTCGGGGTGGCCAATAACCTGCCTCCTGCAGGGGGGAGGAGGGGAATACATATTTATTAAGCACCGACTAGGTGCTAGGTTCTCCTAAGCACTTAACAAGTATTATGTTGTTTGGTCCTTAAAACACACCTGTGAGGCAGGTGCTATTGTGATACTTATTTTGCAGTTAAGAAAATTGAGGCAAACAGAAGTTAAGTGACTTGCCCAGGGTCACACAGCTAATAAGTGTTTGAGGCTTTGTGATTCTAAACCCAATGCCCACTAGCTGCCTCTAGGTCTTTCACCTTAGGAGTATACAATGTTGAGTAGTGTTAGAGAAGGGGCATCATAAGTTAATTGCTTCAGCTAACTTAGGGCAAATGTGCTTTGACGATGACCTGGAGTTGGACACTAGTGTTTGAAGATTTCTGCATCTCTCCAAACATTATTACTTTTCTTCTTTTGTAAATGTTCCCATTACTGAGCAATATTTGTTTGGGTTTAAGTTCTGTTCTTCAAACCAGTGACACTGAAGTAAGTAGTCATGGGGAATGGAAGGATTATGCTGCCATGTTAAATTTATTTTCTACTACTCCCACCCTAGTTTCTTAGGATTATCATGCCAGAAATGCTTTTCCTTCCTTCCCTCCTCCTTTCCTTCTTCCCTCCCTTCCTCTCTCCCTCCCTTCCTTCTTCCATTCCATCCTCCTTTCCTTCCTTGCTTCCTCCCATTCTTTCTTTCCTTCCTTCCTTCTTTTCTTCCTCTTTTCTTCCTTTCTTCCTTCATTCACCCATTTATTCACTCATTCATTCACTCAGTCTTTCACCTATCATAAATAGGAAACCATAAATATCTTTGAGTTGGATTGTCAAAGATGTTTTCCATAGTCCAAGGTTATGGCATCATAGATGCAGCACTGACAGGGATCTTAGAGGTCATCTTGCCCATCTACCTCATTTCACGGATAAAATGAGACCTAAAGAGCTTATGGAACTTGACAAAGGTGATAGGTTGTAAATGTCAGAGACTGGATTCAAACCCAGATCTTTTGACTGTAAATCCAGGGCTCTTTCCAGGCAATCTGGGGATGCAAACAGATGCAAACAAAACAGTTCTCATCTGTAATATCCTTGAGATTAGACACAAAAGGAAGCCCCAAATATGAAGGTGAGGTCCAGAGAATGAGTGAGTCAAGCCAAGAGTGAGATGAAGTCCCAGAACCCCTTAATGGTGATCCTAGTCAGGAACTTGCCAGTCCTGAGAGTGGCCCTTAGGGTAAAGGTATTTCTAGGGCAACTAGGTGGAGCAACGGATAGAGCACCAGGCCTGGATTCAGGAAGACCTGAGTTCAAATCCAGCCTCAGACACTAGTAGTGTGACCCTGGGCCTCAGTTTCCTCATCTGTAAAATGAGCCAGAGAAGGAAATGACACACCACTCCACTGTGTTTGCCAAGAAAACCCCAAATGGGGTCACAAAGAGTTGGGCATGACTGAACAATAAAAGAAGAGATTTCCAGAGAATAAAGTATCACAACTTGTAAACCATTATTCAATCAATACACATCTATGTTTTTTTTTCCCCCATTTCCTCACTACTACAAAAAGTGTTATGTTATAATTGTTTTGATAAAAATTGAGGGCACCTCCTTGGGGTATATGGTCAGTACTATGATCTCTGGGTCTCTATCCACTTCTTACAAGAATTATGGCAGGTAACTTACTTTATCTTTGCTGTTGGAATGTCAAGCACATTATATCCTTAAGATTGGACATAAAAGGAAGCCCCAAATAGGAAGGTGAGGTCCAGAGATTGCTTATGCAATCTTTTCTTCTGTTCTTTCTGTTTTTAAAAGTGCCTTTTCCTACTTTTCCCCTACCCCCCCACTTCAGAATATTATTTTCTTGTTAGGGACATCACAATGAACCTTTAGCAGGCTTGTTTCCTTCTCCTTTGATGGTGCCTAGTACTAAGCAATGATCAACCAGTCATAGTCCCCCAAAGTTTCAGGAATCTGAACTACATTATACTTGGGCTATTTCTTTCATCCTTTCTCTGAAGATAAGGGAGAGTGACTTGTCAGACTTCATGGGATTAGGTTTCAGATCTTGTGGAATTAAGGCTACTTCTGCAAATGCCTCACTGTACTATTGTATGTGTGCACACACATGTCACACCCACAGACCACTCTAGATGGATTGGAAGACAATAGACACTATGGTCTGAGTCAGGCAAGCAGATGGTGAATTAGGTCCGTCAGAGTTCAAGACAGATGTCTGTCCAAAGGCAGTCAAGTTACTAGTTATATTCTGCTTTGAATAGGTGATATCTATGTGGACTTGCAGCATCATTCAATTAGAGATAAAGCAAATATACACAGTTTGTTTCTCTTTTTTTTGTTACTAAGTGTTTTTTTAGTTTTATTTTTAGTTTATGGAGTAAAACAAACATCCAACATATCTTAGGCATAGGATTATTTTTGATGTAAAGAATTCCATGAAAGGCCTTGTTCTGAAGTTCATCAGAGATGGGATTAGTTTTTGGAGCAGACTTTGGGATGAACATTAGGGACCTTGATTTGGCTAAACCAGGACCCCTCATCATTTAAATGATGTGCTAATAATCCTGAATCTGACCGAAAATGTCACTAGAATGTTCTGCTGTATCCTCATGTTGGAGCTTGAGCTGTGTCCTAGGTTTGAGCCAGAATTTAATAGACCCCGAGCGAAGGGCAGTCTTGCTTATGAGAGATACATAAGTGCTGAAAACCTAAATATTTCCACACTTGTTCCAGCATTAGATGTCTGACCAAATTCTAATCAATGACTTTCCCAGAGTACTTTAAAATACCCAAACTGTTCTGAAACTCAGCACTTGATGAACAAGTGAACAGTCTCTTGAACTGAGTGGGAGTTGGTCCATAGAGTATCCTATGCCTTTTTTCACACCCAGGTGTGCAGAGTTGTATCCGTCAGTTCATTTATTTTCTCTCGTCTCCTGCTGATTGCTGCAGTGACTTGATCCACAGCATCAAGCACGGGGGACCCCTCAGTCTCACCTCTTTTTGTATCTGATTTAAGTCCTGTGCTACAGGCAGTACACAGTCCTCTTTGTCATGCTATCAGCTGAAATCACAATGAACAAAGCAGTAGGGACAGAGGAAGGTAAACCAGAACCTCTCCTGGAGGGCTCCAACTCAGATAACAGTACCTCCTGATAAGATGGAGAGAAAATAGCTGCTGCTGCCAGTTTTCTAACAGAATAAAAGAATGCATCTGGATCCTTAGGGACAGTCTTGGGTTCACAATGGGAGCTTATCACTGATCTGAGTCCCCTCTCTTTTCTCCCTCCCGCTGGAGAGATCACTGGACAGGGAAGCAGGATGGACATCTGGCATCTTTGTGTGACCTTTCTCATTTGTAAAACAAGAAAGTTTGAGGAAGGTTGAAAGGCACATTTTTATGACAGTTCAGTTTGATGAAGTGCTTTCTTCACTCCAGCATCAGGCTGAATGCCTCCCTATCTTTTAATTTGGGGACATATGTAGCACACCCCATTTCCCAGGGCCTTCTCCAGGTAGGCAAGGCACTTTTGCTTCCCGACCAACTCCTGTGACTCCATCTGCTCCTGCCTGCTGTGAGGTAAGACATACCATCACCATCTGCCACCATATTGAAACTCATGGGTGGGGGGGGGTAGGAAGTGGGGGAAGAGAAGGGAAGAAACCTAGAACACATACTTTAATCACATGCCTCCTTCAATAGCCCTCCCTATAATTTCTGATACTTTGACTGAACTCACATTACATTCCTTGTCCTAGTGATTATAAAACCCCTATCGATGTACAAACACCTTTTCTCATCCCCAGCTCCCTCTTAACTTAAACCACTTCTCCCCTCCTACTTTTCCTCCTCCACTCCAGATCTGCTTATCATCTGCTGTACCTCTGAAATGCCTGCTTCATAATTAATAAACATCCCTCCATCTTAAACATATTCCTTTCTTACTACTAACATTTTCTGATCCTAACTGAGCCCTTGGCTCTCTCCTGATGACATGGCTTCTCTTGGTACTCTGGCTGCCCTTTCACACATCTACCCACTTACTAGTGAAGGTCTGGGAGCCAGAATATTTCTTGCTTCCCATTTTAACTTCCAGACTCTCCTCTTATCATTTTCTAAACAGTGTCTCCTCCTTTGAGGTTTATACTCTCCAAATTTATCATCCATTCCAGATGCTGGTAGCTCTTATCTAATGCCCCCCCATCCTCCAGTATATTCTTCCATTCTCATTGAATTTAGTCCTGGTTTATACTTTCTTCTCCCCAGAGCACTTCAGTATACGTATTTATTCTCCCATGAATATTCTAACTTTTCAGTTCTTCACTTTATTTAGTTCCCATAACTTGACCCTCCACTCCACCTCTGCTACATACCAAAGGTGGCCATGCCCATGATCTTCCTATCACACAGAAGTGTTCTACTTCTATGTTCATAAACTCTGAAATTTCTTTATCTGAACTTACTCTATGCCTTACACCCCCATTCCTAATTCTTTTTCCTCCCCTGGTGTCCATTGCTTCTACCACTCGGTTCTTTTCCTGGCCATTCCCTCAATCCCAGTTACTTTCTTCCTCTTGCCTCTCATATTTCACCAAACCACAACCTGAGATTACTCCCACACATCTACCTCCCTTCACTCCAATTTCCTTGCTGCTAAACAAAGGTGGAGAAAAATCACAAAATCATGGCAGCTGGGTCCACTACAACTTTTTTATCTACTATCAACTAGGTTCTCCCTGCCTACAATAAGGCAACCACTCCATGCCCTTCCCTATAGGCAGCTCAGTGGTGCAGTAGAGTGTTGAATCTGGAGTCAGGAAGACCTGAGTTTAAATCTTACCTTTGACCAGATTTGACTCTGGGCAAATTTCCTCAAGGGTAGGAACTGGTTTTTTTGTTTTTTGTTTTGCCTCTGTTTTCTTATCTGTAAAATGAGCTGGAGACAGAAATGACAAGCCACTCTAGTATTTCTGCCAAGAAGACTCTAAATGGGGTCATGAAGAATCAGGCAACTGAAAAAAACAATTCAACAGTATTTATTAAAGAGCCTACTATATGTCAGGAACTGTCCTAGGTGCTGAGGACAGAAAAACAAAAGTGACTTAACCCTTATTTACAGAGAGGGTTAGACAAATACAAAATGGATTGAAGGTACTTTTGGGCAGTTCATGCAGAAGGTGGTTCTTCTGGTGGAGCCAAGACTTGGAGGAGACTAAAGTATTGTTAGAGGTAGAGGAGTGTATTCCAGGTGTGAAGGACAGCCTGTACTCTCTGTTTCTTCACGGAAAAAGGCCTTTGTTCTTCATTATCAGAGCCTGGAGAGGTGGGGGAAGGAGTCAGTTCATGTAATTGTGCTCCCTTCTAACCCACCACCCTTATCATTCCCATCAGAATAGCATAGAGTTGCCTTCTCCCACCTCATTATACGCTTGTGCCAATTTTTTCACTTTCTTTGGAAGCTGCTTTGGCTATTTTGGATCTGAAAAGAAGCCACAAGGCTCTGGGTGAAAATTCTTTGGTTCCTTTGACTATCAGGTCTACTGGCTTCTTAATGATTATTTTCCAGCCCCTGCCTCAATTCAGCGGTCATTGCCTTACTTAAAGTCACACATTTTTCATCCTTTATGTTGGGCAGAGAATCTCCTTTCTCTCTTCAGTCTCTCTCCCATTGAAGACATGTCTTTGGTTGTTCTCTGTTACTGGGGGAAAGAACTTCCTTGACTCTTGTGGTGATTCTTGTTGCCAGGAAAATGGAGAAATTACCCATGCTCCCCAACTGCCCAAGTAAGGCATTGCTTTGGCATGCTATTCATCACAGAACACTCAGCACTTCCCAGTTCCTGGCTTGTTTTTCCCCAGCCTCAATTATCCTGTCGGTATAATTTCCCTTTCAAATTTTTATTTTATGGAGTCAATATTGACACTTCTTTGAACTCCTTTAATAATACCACAACTTTACACAGTGCCTTCTAAGCTCCTCACTTCCCCGATTACCCCCATTAAATCTCATGATCATCCCCATGAGGCAAGCAGGATCAGACAGAGTGTCTGTGTGTGAGAACTTGGGATTGAAACCAAGGAGTCTGAGGAAGAAACATAGGGAGTCGGGCCTTTCTGTCTTTATCAGGGTCTTCATGGTGACGGCTTGGCCTGAATGGTTAGAGAGTGGGACTGGGAGGCACAAGAACCTGCGTTAGAATTCTGCTTCAGACACTTAGAGACTTTGTTATCCTGGCAAATCGGACCTTTCTAAGCCTCACTTTCCCCTACCTATAATAAAATAGGCAGATCATCTACTCCAAAGGGTTGTTGTGAGGATCAAATGAGAAAATGTATTTAAATCACTTTGAAAACTTTAAAGCACCATGTAAATGTCAGTTACAATGGTTTTCATCCCCAGTTTCTCTTCTAGTCATTCTTCTGCATATACATACATCAGTCTGAACATTCTCTGACTCCAATTATTCTTGTCTGGGAGCTGCCATTACTGCTGAATGAAGTAAAAATGGTAAAGAATGAATTACAAAGCATTTTATAAAGCAGTAACTGTGAAGAACAGGCATGTGTGTTGCTGTTCAGTTGAGTCCAGTTTTCTGTGACCCCATTTGGGGTTTTCTTGGCAAAGATATTGGAGGATATTGGAGTGGTTTGTTGTTTCCTTCTCCAGCTTATTTTACAGATGAGGAAGCTGAGACAGAAAAGGTTAAGTGACTTACCCAGGGACATACAGCTAGGAAGTGTCCAAGGTCAGATTTGAACTCAGGTCTTCCTGACTCCTGCTCCACTGAGTGACCTAGCTGAATAATGTGTAGCCTGAGGAATAAGCCCAGAGTGGAGACTGTTTCTAGGTTAATTTTGAACAGGGGAATTAATCTGATATATGTGATTCTTTTCTAAAAAATTATATTTTAATGTAATTGTTTTCCTTTGTAAGCTTATGTAATTTATGCTTTTAAAAGCATCCTAAAAGGGATCCATAGATTTCATTAGACTGCCAAAGGGGAGGGTCCTTGACACAAAAAGAGTAAGAATCTCTGTTCTAGAGTTATCAGAAATAATCACTATATTGAGTTTGTGACTCTTGGTATGGGTTTGAAATGTAGCTTTGCCTTTCATCTAGAGGACATTTTGATTCCCATACTATGAAAATGAATAGGAAGGATGACAGAAATAAGTATTTATTAAATAACCACTAGTTTCCAGACACCATGCTAAGTACTTTGCAATTATCTCATTTGGTCCTCTAACAACAGTGCCCAAGAAGTTCCATTCTTATATTCATTTTACCGTTGAGGAAATTGAGGGAGATAGAGGTCAGTGATTTCCCTAGGGTCACACAGCCAGTAAGTGTCTGAAGCAGGATTAGAACTCAGGTCTTCCTGTCTCCAAGCCCAGTGCTCTATTCACTGCAACACCTAGCTTCTTCTTTGAATAAACAAAAGGAGCCTTTCTTCCATGTGAAGGTTATCAAGATCAGGAATTTAGTTGCTTAATGCTGCCTTATGAATCTTTCTTGGTCATTCAGTTGCTCAAAAATCTTTAGTGATTCCCCATTGCTTATTGAAGAAAAGCTAAATCTGACATTCCAGGACCAGCCATCACAATTCCAGTTAATCTTCTGTTCCCATTGGCACCAGGCTAATATATACATTTTTACCTCCCTGGACTATTTGAGTATTCTTATTGAGTAGCCTTTCTTCCCCTCCAATCCATCTAACATTTGGCAGAGTAATGTTCCATTTCATATTGTTATATTACTAAACTTTTTATAAAAATCTCCAGTGGTTCCCTATTGTCTACTAAATAAAATTTAAATTCTTCCTGAATCTCCTTCCTATTAGATGAATGAATCAATAAAGCCATCCTCAAAAAAAAGCGCTTTATAGCATCCTGCATGATTCCTTGACTTTTTTTTTTTCACTTTTTCTATTACTTGACTTTTCACATTCTGTATAGGAAAAGGGAAGCAACCCCAGCCAAATAAAAATATTAGCTTACTGGCACAGTGTAGAAATCCTAATCCAAGAAGCAAAAATTTCCCAGAAGCAAAACTCATTTTCTAGAACACCCATGAGTTAGGTCTCAGAAGAACTAAAATGGCATTCGGTAGGAAGCATTAATGATAATCAAAGATGCTTGTGCTAAAATCTGGAACTTGAAAGAAAAGACAATCTAAAGCAAGGCGGTTTGTTTCAATCACCTTACAAATCACTCAGGATAAAAAAAATACAATTTAAAATAAATGAGGGTTTACTTCACACTACGCAAATTATCAAAGATGACAGAAGATGGGAACAACCATTGTTGAAAGTCTTTTGGGAAGACAGACCCACTGGTGGAGTTGTAGAGTGATCTCATCCTTCTGGATTTCTCTTTATAATTACGCAATTAAAAATGACTGAACTATCCATGTCCTTTGGCCTGTCAATCCCCCTACAGTATATATAATACAAGGAAGTCAAAGGAAAAAATATAGATATATCAAAATGTTCACAATAACATTCTTTACGGTAGTGGACATGGAACCAAAGTGAGTATCCAATGAGTAAAGAAAAAACAGTAGCGTCATATGAATGTAATATTACTATTGGGCAGTAAGAAATGACAAGTATCAGGTCTTGGAAAATAGGAAGATTTATCTGAATGGAGAAAGAGTAAAATCAGCATGACCAAGACAATAGTAAACACAATGATGACAAAAATGCAAAGTTAAAAATCACAAAAAGGAAGCTGAACTGTGAGTATTAAAAAAAAAAAACTATTATAAGTCCCAGGTAACAGATAACAAAACAAACCCCCCCATTTCATGGTGAAGATGTCAGGAACCTACAAGGGCAGATTACTGGATGTAGTGACAGATGCATTCTTTGCATCAGATTAAAAAACTCTTCTTTGTCACAGGACAAGGTTTGAAATGACTAGTGTTTGGATTAGATCTGAGCATATAAATGCTCCTTCTGGTTCTTATTTGACGTGAGACTAATGATGGGTGAGAGAAGGACTTTATTAGAATTATCTCATGATATTGTACTGCTCTAAGTTTACAAAACATTTCCCCCCACAACAATATTGGGAGGTGGATAGAACAATAACTGTTGTGTATACCGATGTAATTCAGTTCAGTTTTGCACATGATGAATTTGAACTTCCTGAGGGCCATCCAGTTAGAGATGCGGGAGGGGAGTTCAGGAGAGAGATGCTTGTTGTTGAGAAAACAGGCTCAGAAAGACTTGCCCATGATAGTGTAAGACTTGGGTGAGTCCTCAGATCTAGGATGGAACACAATTCATAGACCATCCAGCAGTTAATAGCAGAGTGGTATGGTACCAAGAGCTGTCTTTGGAGTCAGAAGAACTGGATTAAGATTCTGCCTCTGATCCTACCTGTGTGATCTTAGACAAGTCAGTCTTTCTGAGTGACTGTTTCTTTATCTCTAAAATATCAAGGTTGATTAGATGGCCTCTGATGTCTCTTCCAGATTTAAATATATGATTTTATGAAGGGCTAGTAAGAAAGGACATAGCACTAGGTCAGGTAAGCATGCCCTTGTATCCACATAGAAATGTGTCTAGTCAGGAGGGTATATTGGGTGTGGTGACTTGCATGGCAGATTTTACCACATCTAAGGGGTACCAACTCCTTACAGTCTTCTCTTTATATACCATAGGCAACCAGGAAGCCTAGTAAATGACTCAATTAGCTTTGTGGATCAATTAATTCTTGGGAACAACTTTTCTGCCTTCCAGGGAGGAAAATCAGCTCAACCTGGGTGGCAGATCTCACTCTTACCACATGGTTACAGTGTGAGAAGTGGCATTTGAATCTCAGACAGTTCTATTGATTCCAAGGCCAGTGTTCTTGCTGTGTGATGAAATACTCACTTACAGATAAACCTATTTAGTCTTCCACTTAAGATTTGCTTCAGTGACTCTTTGTGGTGGGGAGGTGGCCTTGGATTCTGCACTAGGGCAATATATGTCACCATCACACGTCTATCAAAATCAAATGGCTTTGCATATTCCTGATAAGGGACAATATGTCTGGGGTCAAAAGACCTGCCCAGTTAAATGTAAGGAGGTTAAATTGTTCACCTTTCCTTTTTTGAGGAGAACCAATGACATCACAGGGTGATGTCTTGACTTATTGGATTTAGGTGAGGCAGAATTGCACAAAGTCATCAGCCTTACTCTCTCTTCAGCGTCATCAAAGTCCAGTGACATGGTGAAAGTCAAGATGGTTGGTGATGGCCTGGGCAGTGGGTGACCTTGGCGTCTTTAATATCTGACCAAGCTCCACCAACCTCTAAATACTCCACAGCACCTACTTCAGCCACCTTCATGGCCTTGGGAAATTGTTCTCATCCACCCATTCTGATGGGGAACATCTTCACATGCTTGGAGTAGACATCCCCTTAACTCATTGACTGGTTTGAGACCTGTTGGTTACCCTCAACCTGGATTAGTCTGTCGGCTGAGATGGTTTACTAGGATGTTACACTGCACATACTAAGTTTCTTGAAGCTACAGGTGAGAGGTGGGTGAAGGCAGACACCGAAGCCTAATGAGCAGCCCTGAAGAGGACTCAATGATCCCTCACACCAGAGGTGCTCATCTTCCCTGAGTACCCCATACACCCCAGAGATGTGAAATACCAATTTGGCCCAAAGTGGTGACTTTTTTTGGTCATTGCCGCTCAAAGACCATTGTCTAAATCTTGGGTCCTTATACTTTTCTGTGTCATAAATACTTCTGGCAGTCTGGTAAAGCCTATGGACCCCTTCTCAGGATAATGATTTTAAATATGTGAATTACAACACATAGGAAAACAAAAAAGATCATTTATATCAAAATAAAGATATAATTTTTATTCACAGGGTTCTTGGATGCCTTGGAATCTATCCACAGACCACAGAGTAGTAAGTGTTATACTAAGTTGTGTAAGACTTAGGTTCCACTGTTAAATAGCATGCCCTTACATTCAAAATTACAGATCTATTTAATATCAAATTATAACATTTGACTGAATACACAAGATAGTGTAGAAATAGCACAAAATGACATTAAAGTGACCCTCTGATGTGTGTAATTTCATCTGATTAGGCACCCAAATCTATTCATTTTTTAATCACAAAACCCTCCTCTCCCTTGCTTCCTAGACAGAACTGGAAATTGGGTCAGAACCCAGATCCAAATCTGGTCTCTACCACTTAGTAGCCAGGTGGCCTTAGTGTCTCCAGGCCTCAGTTTCTTTGACTGTAAAATGTGATAGTTGGCTCCAATGACCTTTGAGGTGCTTTCCTGATTTAGTTCTATGACCCTATGACCTTATAATAATGATAAATTGCATCTTTTGTCCAAGAAATCATCAAGTTTGAACCAAGAAGGTAGATCATAAGCCCTGGGAGAGCAGGGACTGTCATCTTTTTTTTTTTTGCCTTTTAAAAAATTCTTAGCACTTCTTACAATGTCTAGGAGGTGCTTAATAAATGTTGATAGATTATACTGACTGCTGTAAAAGTACTGTGGATTACATAAAGCCATTTCATATAGGATTTATCCTTTTTTTTTTTTT
>JAQQSU010004742.1:0-13996 GCA_028627135.1 Pseudochirops cupreus
TATAAATGTAGATGATGATGGTGATTGTGGTGCTGACCAGGACACATGGCATTTTATGTCTTCTTTCCATGCTTTTGCACAAGCTGTGCCCCATGCCTGGAATACCCTCCCTTTTCATCTCTACCTCTTAGAATCCTGAGCTTCCTTCAAAGCCACTTCAACTGTAGCCTTCCCAAAGAAGGCTTTCCTAATCTCCTCCTCCCTGCACCAACCCTCTTCCCCCCCCCCCCCATCTCCCACACCTTCCCCACCTGCCATTGAAATTACCTTGGTGGGGCGGGAGGCTAGGTGGTGCAGTGAATAGACCACTGGCTCTGGAGTCAGGAGGACCTGAGTTCAAATCTGGCCTCAGACACTTAACACAAAAACTAGCTGTGTGACCTTGGGCAAGTTGCTTAACCCCAGTTGCCCTCAAAAAAAAAAAGAAAGAAATTACCTTGGTATTATATACACACACACTATATTACATATAATGTATATTATGGTCAGATGACAATGATGCCTGAGGTCTGGGCCTCATGATCATTAATTAACAAATAGTGATTAACTACACCAATATATGCCAGATATTATGGTAGGTGCTGGGGGGGTGGTAATTTGTGATTACTTTCTCACGCACTCTAAGTGACCATATCTACCCTGTCTGTGCAGCCTAAAACCCCTGAGCTTTGGAGTCTTCTCTGCAGCAGAACCCTCCAAATTGTCTCCCCTCATTAGAATGTGAGCAACACGAAAGCAGGGTCTGTCTGATTTTACTTTATATCAGTAGTGCTTAGCATAGTGCCTGGTAGATAGTAAAGACAATATATGCTTTTTCATTCATTCATTCATTCATTCATTTTTTTTTCCTTCAATAGAATGGAAGCTACTAAGGGCAGGCACAATGGCTCAGTGGAGAGAGCACTGGGCCTGGAGTCAGGAGGACCTGAATTCAAATCCAACCTCAGACATATATTGACTGCGTGACCCTGGGTAAGTCACTTAACTCCCATTTGTCTTAATTCACTGGAGAAGGAAGTGGCAAACCACTCCATTATTTTTGCCGAGAAAATCCCATGAATAGCTTGGTCCCTAGAGTCACAAAGAGTAAGGCATGACTAAATGAATGAACAGTAGGTGCTTCATAAATGCTTTCTGAATTGAATTTTCTTTTATGCACAATACGATATGAAAAGCAAGGTGCTATTCAGAGGGAAATAGGTTGCTTTTTGCCAAAATCAACTAACTGACTTGGATTTGTATTCTCAGTGCCTAGGGCAGTGCTTGACACATAATAAGGGCTGAATCAATGTTTGCTCTCTCTTTTCTCTCTCTCTCTCTCTCTCTCTCTCACTCTCTCTCTTTCTCTCTTTCTCTCCTATCTCACAATATCTATCTATCTATATTTGTCCTTCCTTCTGTCTGTCTGTCTATCTATCTATCTATCTGTCTGTCTGTCTATCTAGTAAAAATAACATCTACTTTTCTCTTAGAAGGCCTTCTTTACATTCTATTTTCTCTCTAAAGTACATTTTGAGACAATGACAGATTGCTAGATTTTTTTCTCCATTTGAAGTGAGGCTCCTATGTTGTACATATAAATAATGATCTTATGAGGTGGGGAGGGAGGTGTTGGCTGAGTTCAGCTGCTCCATCTCTGACTGGACATCATACTGGGGGGAAACAAGACAGATTATGGATCTGGCCCCACTAACAGGGCTTCTCAATCCCACACAAGGTGCTCAATTTGGAGTTTCCATTGATTTCTCATAAGAGGTTTGCTGTTACATTTTCTTTCTGGTAACTTGGACCCAACTTCTGGAAATGTTAGAGATGTATTTCATTTTTTCAAATGAGGAGCTTCTCTGGGTATTCTGTTCTCCTTTAATGACTCAGAATGAGAACAGAAGGAATTGCTTTTAGAGAGTATTTCATCTTTCACCACATGTCAGAATGTGCCTAAACCCCACATCCTTATCATGTACATCCCAGAACTCCCCAGGGGCTCATTTTAGGGAAATCCATCATACAGCCAATGATTGCAGCCTTTATTTGATTTTATTTCAATTAGCAAGCATTTAATTTATCTCTTACCTAGCTCCTGTTTAACAAAGAAAAGCAAAATCTTTGTAACAAATATATATAGCTGAGTAAAACAAATTCCCATATTAAGTCTTAAACTACATTTCCAGAAATGTGAGCTTTGTAGATGTTACTTCAAGGCAAAGTTGTAATTAGCATGGAGAGAACAAGGTGTTTATCCCAGGAAAAAATATTTGGAGGGGGACCTTTCCTCCTCACTGTAACCTTTGCTCTTGTGTCTTGACCCATAGACCTCCATTGGATTGTAGCTTAAACACTGCCTGGTCCATTTCTCCTAAACCCTTGCACCCCCTTTGCTATGAAACCTTCTCCAGGGGTCTGTCTTTCCCACAACCCCCATGAGGCTAATAGCATGATGTGCTTAGTAGACAGCAGAAACACAATAACCAGCAACATAGAGTATGATAACATCACCAGAGGACCTTAGCAGTGCTGTAGCTTTGAAAGCAGGAGGCAACAACACACCATGCATGTGCTCTCTTCTTTAAATGTGTGTCCTTACACACGGGAGACCTGATATGTGATCCCTATACATGTTTGCTCTCACCATTGATGGTGTTCGCATTTGTGGGAGAAGGTTGCCCAGATTTATAGGAGGATTATTACTTTGATGCTTTTCTAACTATGATTTTTTATTAAATTCTTTTACTTTGAACTGATTATGTCTTTTGGCTAACTAGTAGAAGTAGAGACATTGGTGGGGACTTATAAACTATGATTTTAAAGATATATCAACCTATAAAATACTTTAAATATTCTGGGGACCCACATGTGAGGGTATGTGTGTCCCAGGGACCTCTGATCAAGAAAAGAATGTTTATCCCAAGGGCTAATACAAATGTCTACGTAGAATCCTGTTAACCTAGTCAAAAGAGTTTTTGACTGAGAAGGAATGGGAAGGGAGAAAACATCCTATGTATGTTGGCTGCGTACATGACAAGAGGAAATTAACAAGAGGGAATTCTCTGTGGGCCTGATGAATATTAACAAGGAGGTTCTGGTACCACGGATGGAAATGAGGGGAACTTTCAAGGAAAGCCACTTAGAATCTGTTAGAGAGAAGGAAAGAAAAACTGGGCATAGTGTACCATGGCCTCTAGATTTGGGAGATCAGATTTTAAGTTCAGAGACAGGATAGATAAAACTCTACAAGACAAGACTGACCAGAACATTCATTACTTCAAGGAACACATCAGTGAATAAGATCCTTCCACTGGCAGTGTAGACATTGAGGTTGACTCTGGCTCCTCTCTTTATTTGCCAAGCTGGTGCTCGGGTGGTTGATGGCTGAGGAATTGGATTTTGTGGAAATTGTCTATCGGTGGAATTTGTGGAGTGGCCATCACACTGGGTTGCACAACCCTGGAAAGTTAGCAAGTCTAAATTCAATCCTTGCTCTGCTATGGACTTGCTGTGTGATCTTTGGCATATCTCTGGGCCTCAGTTTCCTGAGCTGAGATTTGAAGGAGAGTTTGGCTTGGATAACCCATGGAGCGCCTCTAGCCCTAATATTCTGTATTTCTAACTGATTCTCAGCAGAAACATGGGCTGCTCCAGAATAGTAATCCATTTTGATCTGGGGAAAAAACCTGTGCTTCATAACAATAATAGTTAGCGTTTATAGAGTGCAATAAAGTTTGCAAGTTGCTTTACATATATTATCTCCCTTGAACCTCCAAGCTACCCTGTACAGTTGTTATTGTCCTTACTTTGAAGATGTGGAAACTGAGGCCAAGAGAGGACAAATCACTTGCTCAAAGTCACATAGATAGTAAAGAAGGTAGAATCTGAACTTAGGTTGTCCTGCCTTCAAGTCCATCACTCTAAACATCATTGTTTCCCAGGACTAACTAATATGGAAGCCCATAGGTTGAGAAGCTCCACCAAATCCCACTCAATGTTTAATCGTCATGTAGGGGTGATGGGCAGTTTTCAAAGGAAATTCAGGGAAAGCACAGGTCCTATCTGTCCAGGAAGCGTTGGGGGTAAACCTAAGAAAGTGCTATATGTCTGTTGCCTGAAGAGCAGTCTAGCTAAGTTCAAGAAAGGCAATCACTAGACTGGCATCAAGGACATGACAATTTTGTAGAGATTGTCTATTAAGTATGAGAGGGATTGCTATCTGTGCTAGTAGATGGAATACCCACCCTGAAGAAATTATAGATCCTTGAAGTGCTGAAGTAAAGTATTGAAATTTATGTAGAAAAACCCAAATTCCTGTTGAAACTCTTCCTAGAATTATGCCCGTGCATTAGAGCATAAGAATTATCATTTAGGGAAATGTGAGTGAAAAATTCTAAGCAGAAATCTGTAATCATTCATGTATATATATGAATATATACACATATATATGAATATATATACACACATATATGAATATACACACATATATATGAATATATACACACATATATATGAATATATACACACACATATATATGAATATATATATACACTTATAGTAACTCCAAAAGGTGACAGTGGGCCATTACATGTGGTGAAAAGTGCTAGCAAAGGAATATATAAAGTCATGGGATAATATGACATTTGGATCCCTCAGAACAGAGTTTGCTAACTAGAAGACTTGACGATAAGATATGCAAGAGAATTGCAAATAGAACTGGAAGGAAATAGTTAAAATAAAAGAAACTGTTGAGTTATATAGCAAGAGCCATTTGCTGTTTTATTTCTCAGAGGTACCATGGGAGTAAAAGATAGAAACAGGGTAGATTGGGATGACTTTTTTTCATCAGTACACATATGAGACTTTTGAGACAACCAATGGCCCATGTAATCTAATTCACAGCTTGTATAAGCTAGAAGTTATGAAGAGGGGGTCAAGTGATAAAAATATGAAAAAAATAATAGGAGCTGAATGTCTTATTCTGGCTCAACTATTACGTCTTTTAGACTCATTATAAGCCACCTCTGGGGTAATGTGTGTTACTAACTCTGGTACCAAGAATGGAAGACGGCCCATCTAAAGGAAAGATACAACCCAACTTATAACATTGGTCATAGAAACATAAGGCTTAAGGGAAAGAGCCAAAGGTTACCCTGGTTTTGTGTCTTTATCTTTTTATAATTGGTATATATTATTCACATGGGTGAATGGGTCTTGTGAATCAGGGAATCACAATTTGAAATGTCAGCTGCACAATATCCTCATTGACTCTACATCAGGAGTTCTTAACTCGTGTGTGTGTGTGTGTGTGTGTGTGTGTGTGTGTGTGTGTGTATGGAACCCATTTGGCAGCCTGGTGAAGCCTATGGATTCTTGCTCAAAATACTACATAAAGTAAATGTATAGGATTACAAAAGAAATTGTTATTGAAATACCCACATGTATGTATATATGTATATGTGTATGCACATATATGTGTGGATGCATGAATATATATGTATGTATATATACATATCTCTATATATGCACGTAAAAAATTCATGGATCCCAGATTACAAACCCCAGTTCTAAAGAGTGTTCCTTCAGTCAAAAATGAATATAAATTAATAGCCCACAAAAAATATATTGGGGTGGGATTATATTAGGTAGAAAATTAGTTATTAGTTGAACTGGAACTTTTACTTGGATTGTCTAAAATCCATTTAATAGATTCATTGACCTTGTCAACATCTTTAGATATTAAGATAAACCTGATGTATAGAACTGGGGAGGTAATTGACCTGGATTTTTTTTTCTGTTTAAATCATAGGTAGATCATATGGAATTAGTTCTGGGTACCTTTTATACATGGAAAGTGGGCAAAATATGGCAATCAGAATGGTGATGGGCCTCAAGTTCATGCCATATGAAGAGTGGTTGAAAGACCTTCTGGAGACAACAGTGGTGGTGGGGATGGAAGGGGAACGATAGCTATCTTCTTGCATTTGAAAGTCTGGCATGTGGAAATGGGAGCAGAATTGTTCAGTTTGGCCTCAGACTGTAGAACTAGAAGGAAGTTTCAAAGAAGGAAATTTTGGATTGGCATACAGACAAACTTTCTAATGGTCAGGGGTGTCCTGAAGTAGAAGAGGCTGCTGTAGAAGGTGGTAGGTATTCCCTAATGAAAAGTCTTCACTTGCTGGCTGACTTTTTAAGCATGTTACTATAGAAGGAACTCTGATTCTGACAAGTTGGATTCAATGGGCCATGAGACTTTTTCCTATTCTGACATGCTGTTATTTTGTTCTGTATATGGTACCATAAAGAATCTATAAATAACTGTGCTTCTAGTTTTTGGTTCAAATATTCAGGGCCATTTGGTAGGTATTTTGCTGAATGCCTGACTCAGGTGGGTGGGTGGGGACCTCTGAGCCTGAGGCCACATGTGGCCCTCTAGGTCCTCAAGTGGGGCCCCTTTGACTCAATCCAAACTCCACAGATTTCCTACCCCTGTGTTGATTGGTTTGACTTTAGAAGTGTGGCAGTAACCATTGTCATTACCATTTGCTCTTTTACATGTGCACACAGCCTTAGTTTGTATGTTGTAGGTGTGTTGTATGTTGTGGTTGGAATAGTGGGTAGATGGGTGGGAGTCCTAGACCCTAAACTGCATCACTGTGGGGAATTACAAATATTTAATACACCTTCCACCAAAGGTATCAACAACTCCTTGTAACTGATATTCTGAAAGAAGTTGACCAAGGATAACGAGAGGTTGAGTGACTCCATAGGGGTGTGTGTGTGTGTGTGTGTGTGAGAGAGAGAGAGAGAGAGAGAGAGAGAGAGAGAGAGAGAGAGAGACAGAGAGACAGAGAGACAGAGAGAGAAAGAGAGACAGAGACAGAGACAGAGAGAAGAAAAAGAGGCAGAGAGACAGAGAAAGAGACACAGAGAGAGAGACAGAGAGAGAGATCTGTGATTCCATCAGCATAAGGAACTTCCAGTGTTGAGACTCTACCAAAGCAGGTCAGCAACTTCTTAATTTATCATCTTGGAGAGTTGCTCTGGGCCTTGAGAAGTTGCAGTTTAGGTAACTGCATAACCACAGGGCAGAGAAATTCTGGTAGACTTCATGGAGTCACTGAAGCCATATGCAAGGACTCCAGATACCTGGGTCTGCTTTGACCTCTGCATTTCCCAGGATTTGGGGTATTCTGGGCAAGTTACTTAATTTCTCTAAGCCTCACTTCCTCGGACTGTACAAATCTGCATAAGCAACTTCTCCTTGTCCACCTCACAGATTTGCTACATGGACCAAATGAGACAAAGTCGGTGAGATGCCCTGAGATGCATAAGCACTATGCAAATGTGACCGATTATATGGATGTCAATGACTGAGCCCCTTCCCCTTCAGCCCCTTGCCAGCTGCTACTTCCTTCATCCTGCTCTCCGAAGTTAATCAAGCTAGGATGATCTCTGTGCATTAGAGTCTGCTAAAGTGCCTGCCTAGAGAGAACAGGTGCTGAGAGCAATGAGGGTCAAGTAGTCCTCCAAGGCCCTATGCTACTCCTCCACTGATGCAGATGCAAGCCATCTACGACTTCAGTAGGTAAGGTCACAGAGTTGCCTGAGGCTCTGAGGGGTTAATTTGCTGACTCTGTCACATAGTAGCACAGTGCCTCCCACTCAATTGGGAGGCAGAGGGTCTATATTGGAATCCCAATGTTGGGCAAACCTTTGAACCTCTATGAGACTCAATTTCCTCTGTAAAGTGAAGCTGTTGGATGGACGATCTTTGAAGTCCTTTCCAGCTCTAAATTTGGGATATCTGAAATCAGACTTAGGATTTTAACCCATGTTTCTCTTGAACCCACTCCAAGTCCAGTGCACTCGCCTTTACAAAACACTGAATCTCTTGAGTCAAGTGATGTCAAATTGAATTTTGATATGAAAAATTTTAAGCTGATCTATATGCTAGGTTCATCTACCTTGGGAGACAGACTTATTGACTTTCTTTAGATGGAATTTCCTTTTTCCTCTTGAAATTAAAAATCTGATCCCAGATGAGAAAAAAATTCTAGTTAGATTATAATTCCTTTTGCAAGTATACCATAAAATACAGAATCATCATTTTCCTTTGACATAGCCAGCCATGGCTTTTCATTGGTCAAAATTCAGAATGTTCTTTTGTAAAAATAAGACTGGTAAAAAAATAACTGCTGGTTATTGGACCTGGTACAGTTGAGGGAATGCAAAATGGCAGGCTACTCTCCATTTGAACAATGAAAGTGGAAGAAATTGAAATTAGCCAGTCACAGTGAGAGTAAGGCACTGGAGGGAGGGTAGGGAAGCATCCCACTTCCAAGCAATAGCAAGTCTGAGGTTATAAAGAAAAAGGGTTGCTAGACTTGCGGACTCATTTTCTCTTCAAAGTGTGTTAGAAGCATTTCTTTGAAACCCCATCACATAGCACAGTGCCTGGTACAAAGTAAGTGTTTAAGTGATGCTTGTTGACTTAACTGACCAATGAAGCAAGGTGATGCCAAGAGTCTGGGAACACTGGACATTTTACCAGAGTGTTTTCGTTATAGAAGGGTGGGAATCATTTGATTTAAACAGATTTGTGTGCAATAACTTTATTAGAGTCAAGTAGATATCACAATAGAGATTCATCCACCAAGTAGCCAGAAATTGGTTACAATTATCACATAAGATGCAACATGATTAAAATGCTTCCAACATTGCAGACCATATAGTTATAACATATCTTGGTAACACTCTTGTGTAGGAATGTAGGGACTTGCTTTTGCTAATCTTGTTTTGTTGTGGGTTTCCAAATACTTTAGATTCCAGAGATGAAGACTGCCATATTCTTTATCATGAATGGGGCAAAAGGAGACTTTATGAGTTATTCTTTTTGCCCTGGAGGAGAGCTCATTAAAAAAAAAAAAGGTGCTCCCAACCTCTCTAATCCATTGAGAGTGCCCAAGCAAGAACTGCTCATCGGAGAAGTGTAGTGAGACTTGGGATTTTTGACAACTAGCTAGGTAGAATGATCATGTATAGCTAGTCCTGGGAGTCATGAGTAGTTTACAACAGTACATACAATCCAGCGAGACCTATTCTTAACTAGAGTTACCAACAATCTTCACCTCCATCAACCTATTGACAGAAATACCTCCTGAATTACAGAAATCATAGGCTACTTGGTCCTTACAATCCATGACTTACATGAAAAATTTCACAAAAAAGCCAGTATACATTACAATGGACAAAACTACTGAGTTTACGTAGAAGGTATACATATTGGTCAAGTACAGCACATACTCTCAAATGCTCCTTAGTTGGGAACATATCTTTATTACAATACTTTAAGCACTCGATTAGAACCAAAGAGCCAAATTCACAAAATATACACAACAGGCAGTCCATTTTCTTAAATATACAATTAGTAGAGTCAGGGTGCAATTGGGAAATTTCCATAAACACAGTTCAAACATTCAGTTTGGGAGACAATGCTAATTCATGCACTAAATTTTATCATCAAAGGAAACAAAAGGGTACAGTTGTCTAAAGCAACTTACAAAGATTCACAGACTGGCAGTGTTGTAAACTTAGTAGTAATACAGCATGCATTTTGTGATTCACACCAAGTCATTACTTAGAAATCATATTAAAATTTTGTTTCCCATTGAAGTGGATAAGAAAACTCGATACTATTTTATGTTCCAAATATGACAGACTCAAGACTTTGGGCTACAAAATTCTTCTACTACCTTGGTACACATACAAAACTACTGTAAAATTATCTGTACATATAAGAAGACACTGTCCAATTAACCACCTATGCTAAATAATAGATCATCTCAACTAGTCTCAAAGTACCATTTATTACAATCTAGGGCCTTTCTTGTTTAACAAGAGCTACAGAGCTTTGATTTGCATTAAACACTTTCTATATTAATATTTGATTCCAGCTCTTAATAAAAAGAAAATCCTTGTGCCATTGAATTGTATCATGGTGTACGGTCTCCATAAGATATCATACTCTGCCATGTTAAATCTGATTGGCAAAGGAAGTGGGACCACTAGGCTGCTGGCCAAATTCCTCAGCAGGTTGGCCCAGATTTGCTGCCTGGTTATACCCGCCACTTGGCCCATAGCTGTCTCGGTTGTATCCTCCATGGCCGTAGCTGCTGGACTGTTTCTCCATTGGCTCCGAGAGATGTCTCTGGCCTGAAGAATGCCATCCAGTTTCCTTGAAAACAAACCAAATGTTTCCTGCCCAGAGAACAAAATTCAAGAAGCCAAAGACCTGGAGAAGAGAATATCATATTACTAGGATGCCTTTGATAATTGAAAGCCCAGAGTGCCCACCAGAAGAGACAATGTTGTGCAATGGTGCATCCCCTGGATCTGGGGTCAGAGAACCTGGGTTCGAATACTGGCTCTGTCACTTCCTTTCTGTGAGACCCTGAGCAACCCACTTTTACTTCTCTGGGACTCAGTTTCCTCTTCTGCTAAGATGAGGTAGTTGGATTAGATTATTCTCTAACTATAAATATGTGATACAATCTGCTACATACCCAGAGTCCAAGAGAAAAGCAAGGAAAGAGAAACTATATAAAAATTGGTCTCTGGAAAATGTCCTTTCAACACAAAAGGACCTGTCAGAGAATCATGCATACTCTCTCTTTTTAGACTTCAAATATTGCTAAATCTACCTCAAAAAGAACTTCAGCTCATAACAGTATAGTGCTGGAAGGGACCCCAGTGATAATTTGATCCAATTGGCTCCTTTTACAGATGAGGAAATTGTGTTCGCTTGGCTCCCCAGAGTCACTCAGCTTGTTAGAGACAGAGCTCGGATTAGAACCTGGGGCTCTGGCCCTTAGCTACATGGTCTTTTCACATTACCTTTTATCATTAGAATTTCATTTTGGCATCATTATTTTAGTCGTGGTATCTGCTCATTGTCCTCAATATTTTTGCAATACAATTCATTTTCTGCTTGCTTCCTGTTCTCTGAATATGGATACTCCATCTCCCATCTCTGTCTTTGCATAGACAGACTGAATCTCATGACTGGAGTGCTATCTTCCTTCCTCCCCTTCCACCTCCTGGAAGCCTTCACCACTGAACTGCAATGCCACCTTCTTTAGAAGACTTTCCTAATCTCCCCCCATCTCAGTTATTGATCCTGCCCTTCCCAACTCATAACTGTGGATATAGTTTGTATATATATATTTACTTATCTGGGAACATTTTCTAATCTTTCCAGTAGAATGGCAGTTCCTGGAGGTCAAGGATCGTCCCTCTGCTTTCTCTATATCTTCAGGGTCTAGCTCTGTGCCTGGCACACAGTAAGTGCTTAGTCATTTCTTGTTGATTAAACGATTGATACATTCCATCTTTCTCTGCCCAGATATTATTACCATTATTGCTTTGGGCAGGACCTGTGATTTCATGGTGTAAAGGACTCCTGATGAGGAAGGTCTCTCTACCAATGTAGGTAGATTACTGTTCTGAAATTGATGGTGTTTTAAAGTTGCTTGCAGGCATTTAGGGATGAGAACTTGAACCCAGGTCTTTGTGACTGTAGGACCTGACTTTCTATTCATTATGTCAAGCTGCCTGTTATTCTAATACTGCCAAAAATACCTCTCTATATCTGCCTCTGCCTCTGTCTCTTTGTCTCTCTGTGTGTATGTGTATCTGTCTGTCTGTCCCTCTCCAAATATAATACAGTTTTCATGACCCAATCTTTATCCAGCTTAGAATCAAAGAGTTATTAGACAATAGACCAGACCTCTTCTTTGGTGAGTAAGTCTCAGGTCTCCCAAGGGCATAAAATTGTTCACAAGGAAACTAACATGGATATGTGAGATCTAGATGGAAACTCCTGTTCTTCTCAGGAGGGTGTTGGTGATTAGAAGGTGGATGCTACTTCACTGCTTCAGCCCTAGTCATATGCTTAGTGTTCTGCTGGGAGCTAACAAACTGTTTCCTGAGTTAGGCTGAAAACAAACATCTCATTTTCTAATCTTTTTTCAAGATGTGAAGAGTTACTTCAAGAGTAAGGCACAAGGAAATAGGAAGATGTTTAGCATAAAAGTCTTCTTTTGAGGCTTAATGGATCCATCTATCATTTCTCATTTTCCTACCCAAACAGATCTCTAGGAGGACATATAACTGAAACAGAAAGTGATGGGGAAGGACATTTGACCATTAGAAAAAAATACATGTGACCAACACCCTTGTCAAGGACCTTATCATCTCTTGTCTGGTCCACTGCAATAACCTGCTAATTGACTGCTTTACCCCCAGACTCTCTTCTCCAAAACATCCATCACTCAGCTGCCAAATTGATATTCTTAAAACTCAGAAGTAATCTTGTCATTCTCCCTGTTCAATAGTCTTGGAGGTAGCTTATTGTCCCTAGGATAAAATATAAACTCCTCTGGCATTTAAAGCAATTGACAGTCTTCACTGAAACCTACATTTCTAGACTGATATCACTTGACTCCTCATGTATTCTACATTCGAGCCAAACTGAGCCTATTTGTCGTACCCTGTACATGATATTAATGCTATTTCCTACCCACAAGCCTCTGCAAAAGCTTACCTATCCCCCTATGCCTGGTATGCTCTCCCTCCTCACCACTACTTCTAGGAACCCCTAGCTCCCTTTAGGTTTCAGGTCCAATGCCACTTCCTACAGGAAGCCTTCCTTGACCAGCCCCAGCCCAGTTTTTAGTGTTCTAAGTCCTGAAATAATTACTTTGCATTAACTTATTCATTCCCCTCCCATTAGAATGTAAACTCTTTGAGGACAAGATTCCTTTCTTTCTTTTTTTTTGTCTCACTCTCAGTGCCCCTGGTATTGTGTTTTGCACAAAATAGCATTTAACATAAATGCTGTTGAATTAAATTGACCTATTAAATATCATCCATCAACATGAAAAATACAGCACAGTGATTTATCTTCTGGATAGTGGTCAATTTATTGGCATTGTTTGTATGCATCTAACGAACCAATAAACATTTATTAAGGACTAATTTTAAGTAAGGGGCTGTTCTAGGTGCTGAACTTCAGCACCTTACCTAAAATTAGTCCTTAATAAATGTTTATTGGTTGGTTGACATGCTGTGGAATTCCATATTTGAAGTCATGGGACCTGAGTTTGAATCTTGGTTTTGGAGAAAGTAATTCCAAACAGCCAATCACTTAATCGATAAGCATTTAATAACCACCCATGACATGTCCAGCACTGAGCTAGGTGTGGAAATACCAATACGAAGAAGAAGAACAATTTCTACTGCAAAGGACATTACATTCTAATGGAGAAGACAATATATATGATTAATTAATCACAGTAATTGGCAACTGCTACATTTCCCCCTCAATACAAGGGATGTTATTTTAGGAAGAATGTGAAAAATTACTCAAGGAAGCTCATTTGGGAATATTGAGGTTATTAGGGTAAAAGGTACTTGGTTGTTTTTCTCTACAAAAAGATCTCTGGCTCTCTTGTTTCCTACTCCCCCAAACAAGCCATTCACTTACCGCAGTATAATAGAACAGATTAATAAGGATTATAGTAGGCCATTTCCACTTTTATGTACTGCCTGTAAGATAGCATCAGCATCTAGGTGGTGTAGTGGATAAGCTGGCTCTAATCTGGGCTTGGAGGAAGGAAGACTCACGTTTATGAGTTCAAATCTGGCCTCAGACACTTACAAGCTATGTGACCCTGGGAAAGTCACTTAACCTCATTTGCCTCAGTTTTCTCATCTGTGTTATGGGAATCTGAAGATCTTCCCTGCCCCTAGGCCCTTTGCTAAAGTGTCTACGTGACTGAGGACCCTTGGATATTTGAAAGTATACTCTGTTCCCTAATAGGCTGAATGTGGTCACGTGGAGCCTGTGGCGCCAGGCTTGTTTTCCAGGAATGCCCCTGCCTTGTAGCTTTGTGATTGGGCAGTGGGTCTAGAGGGCTGTGACATTCTCCAAGCCAGGAGAAGGCTATA
>JAQQSU010004743.1:0-13996 GCA_028627135.1 Pseudochirops cupreus
TTGTTCTGAATATTGTGGCCACTGCAGTGAAAACTGTGTGGCCATTTTCTGTGATATGCCTTGTTCTAAATATTGTGGCCTCTGTAGTGAAAACTGTGTGGCCATTTTCTGTGATAAGATGTAATATTTTGAATGTTTGTCTTGATTTGGAATGTAATAAACAAAGTGTTCACTATATTTTGTAATCTGAACTCTAAAAGCTGTTCACAGTAGAATTCTTTTGGGAATCTTCTGGTGCATGGCATTACAGTAGCTTCCTCACAAGATTAGATACCACACTGTTCAGAGTAAAAAGAGAGTGAGAGAAAAGGAAGTGGAGACATTGATTGTAATTGACCTTTATAAAAAGTTTGGCCAAAAAGAGAGAAGGGATAGAAGTGAGGGTTTTTGTTTTTGTTTTACGATAGAAGACGTAGGCAAGTAGCCAACAATCAGGGAAAGACTAAAGACAAGTGAGAGAGTGGGGATGATAGAGGAGACAACTGTTGGTTAAGGTGGGTTGGAATGCTTGTCCACGTGGAGGTGTTTGCCTTGGCAAGGAGAAGGGCTCCCTTCATGAGAGGCAGAAGTGAATGGTGAGATAGTGGCAGAAGCCATTTGGGTTATATAAAATGAAGAGTTGAAGAGGAAACTCTTGGTGAATGGTGAACGGACTCATTTTTTTTCCCCACAAATATAAGTCAAAGTTCTCATCTGATAAGGTATAGGTAAGGTGGACTTTGGGAAATTTAAGGATAGATGAAAAGGTATGGAATAGCCTCTGTGGTGAGTAGGATAGTGAGTCAGGGAAGTGTGATAGGATAGCCTTGCTAGAATGAGGGCCCAGTTGAGATAATGTAACATAAACTTGTGGTAGATCCAGTCACCACGCTCTTATGATTTTATCCAGCAGCATCTGAATAGGAATGGAGCAGATGGTGTGAGAAACCCATGGCTAAGGTTTGGCAGAGCAAATTTGGCAAGAAAATAAGGGGGCAAGGGACTGGAAAGAAGAGGACATAATAGAGCTGACCTGGTTTGCAAAGGGGACAAGATGGGGATAAGAAGAGAATGCAGCCAGTGCAGGAATGATTGTCTGAGAAAGAACTAGTGGGTGGAGGGAGTTGTGATCACAGTGAGGATGAAGAAAAAGTTTGCTGTTGCAAGGTAGAGAGAGAGATGGAATGACAAGAGGTTGCGATCAGTTAGGGAATTTCAGTTTATGGACATGGGTGCGTTCATAGGTGATGGCAAGATCAAAGACATGACTATTTCCCTGTGTGGTTGAAGTTGGGTGGAGGATTGGGTCATGGAAATGAAAAAGGCAAAAACCTGGGATGTTAGGGTGTTAAATTCCCTAGTGCACAGGCAGGGATTGGGGAGGAAAGAAAGACTGAGTCAGGCACTGAACTTACTGAGGAAAGAAGGAAGTATCCAAAAGGCTGATAGACAACATCTACCAGAATTTTGATTAAATAATTGATATGGTTTGAATGAACCGCAAAAGAGGTGAAGTTATTGAGTGCTAGAGACTGACCTTGGAAGTGGCAACAAGGAACAAGGAAGTATTCCAACTCCACCTGGACCAGTGAATTGGTGAGATGAGTCATAATGCAACCAGTGCTGGAAAGTGTGGCTAAAGAGGCTGTGTTATCAAGAAGGAGCCTTGTCTCAGGGAAAGCCAAAAAGATGGAAGGAGTGAAAAAAAAAAGATTTAACATGAAAATGTTTGTTGCCTATGGGACAAGCATTCCAGAGAGCACAGTGGAATAGGTGAGTAGCTTTAGAGTGGGACATGGAGGGGTTTGGGTTGAAGGAGATAAGAATAAGGGAGCAGGCAGCTGGGGAATGCAGAGTAGAGTCTGAACAATGATAACCAGGAGTTCAGAATCATGGGGATGAAGGAGGTTGATAATTACTGATAAATCATCGTCACTAGGGGTTCATTACCAGGATGCAATGCTCTTAGAGGTGTTAAATGGCTCAGGCATGGAAACCAGTGTTGGGAGCTGATAGAAGGCCTTTTTTCCCTGCAGGCAGGACAGGCAAGAGATAGGTGGAGGGAGCGGGATGGAATAATATCTCTCTACTCCCTTAGGGCAGGAAGAGTCCCTTGCAAGGGATAAGAGGCTATACTAGAAGACCCACTGTCCCCCTGCAAGCAGGGTCTGAACTTGGAGTGTTTTTTATGATTAATCTTTACCATGGAGAACAGATGATGAAATACACAGCTTTCCTTTCTGTGGAGAGTTAGGGGTATTGTGGATTATACATGTCAGATGTGGTGATAGGTGTGCATAGCCTACAAGGTAGGCTATATAGTAATAAGAGATGGTCTTTACATATTTCTTTAAAGTTTGCAAAGCACTTTACATATGTAATCTCATGTGATCCTCGAAACAACCCTATGAAATAGGTGCTATTATTATACTCATTTTATAGGTGGGGAAACTGAGACTAAGAAAAGTTAAGTGATTTACCCAGGTTATCACCAGCTAGTAAGTATCTGAGGCAGGATTTGAACTCAGGTCTTCCTGATTCCAAGTTTAATATCCTATCCACTTTACCTTCTAGCTGCCTGGAGTATATTGGCTAATAGGTCTATAAATGCCTTTAACGTAAAACTGAAAAAAAAACCAATAAAACTTTTTTTAAGGTTGAAATTGAAAAAAAAAATAGAATGGGTTTTGTCTTAATATTGTCAGGAATAGTCAAGCCAGTCCTACCTAGAGATCTTGCAATGAAAAAGTACCATGCTGACTGTCTTCCGCACTTGCTAGTATGCAGAGTTAGATGCCTGACGCAGGCTAATAGCCTTATCCCAAGGAACTAGATACACCAAGAACATATGGGTTATTGCATATGAGATGAGATATTTCCACTGGAATAACACAGGGCCTACTAACATACAGATGGTCCTGTCTAATAGAAATTGGGAGCCTTTGAGTCAGGGGTTCTTAACTTGGTGACAATGAACTTTAAAATATATATATATCTATATAGGTATATAGATATATATATAGATAGATATGTAGATATATATTCAAAGGATTGGCTTCTTTTGTGAACCTATATAATTTGTTTCATGCATTTAAAAACATTGTTCTGAGAAGGCAACTATTGGCTTTGCCTGACTGCCAAAGGGGTCTCTTACACAAAAAGACTATGAACCACATTCTGAGCTAAATGAGGGTTAAGAAATAATCAGATCTGGGGCAAGTTCATCTAAAAGCACAAAGCAGCCTACTCTCTTCAAAGCTATTGCTCTCTATTTCATATGTGTAAATTGTTTAAGTATGCAATTAATTGGTGGTGATAGGGTTTCTAGTGTCCTAGACTAAATATATTGTACAACAGGTGGAAAAACAGTTGCCTAACACATTTGCTGAGTGTATTCAGCAAGGTAGGGTCAAGGCTTGGAAGATCTTTGTTGTTTCTTAGTTTATACACTTATGTTCGATTTCAGAAATAAGGCAGGTTTTTTCCACACCTTCTATCTCCTCCCAAAGTTGACATTTCAGCAGCACAGTGCTTTTTCTAACTGTCTGTGAGGTGTGAAGTTAGCAGCCCTCCCTCCAGCCCCAATTTAGTACCACAGCCTTTATAAACAGCAGGCCTGGTTTTCTTTGGAATTCTAGTCTTGTTATCCAGAGAATTCAGCTAAGGGAAGGTAAACTACTTTTGAGGAGTAACAGAGGCCAAGGAAGGTTCCTCCTGGGGTTGTGCTTCCTCTCCTTGACTACCATCTTGATACAACCTGTCTAACCCAGGGGCTCCAAATTCTTGTGATTTACCTGGCTTGCTAGGTGTCCCTAAAACTGAAATTGAATTGGTTGTAGTAAGTAATTGATTAGGCATTTGGACGACATTACTGATGGATTTTTGTATGACAGATGATTGGGTGGGAGAAGAATAGCCAATGTACTAGGGTGGTCAGATGATTTCAGTGGTGGAGTTCTGCAATGAGGCAGCCTAATCAGATTCTTCAATTACCTTAGAACTGTTGACTTAATAAATTGATTTAAAAAAATTTAATAACAGGCATTGGCTGTACAGAAGAAGAAACAGCACTGATTTCACAGGCCTTGTTTCCATAAGGAATCAGCTAAAAGAGAAGTATATAGAATGGGTTTCAATGTTCCTTGCTATACATCAACACCTCTTATTGGCAGCCTTCTTGCCTTATGCCTCATTGTGTACATAGCCTTTCTCTGGCATATTAGTCAACAGGTGCGATCAGCCTTGGAGGAACTTGCAGGGAGAGGGGATGGCATTTGCAAGTGTTACGCAGCTTTATCCAGCAAATCCCAGTCTTCCTTGGCACCTTTGCTTAGTGAAACAGACCAAAGGCTTCCCCTCCTCCCCAACTCCTCTTGTAGGCAGGATGCCAAGCCAACAGATGGAGAGGAGGGCCGGCAGAAGCCTAGAGACAGCGTTTGTGTGTGTCTAGAGTGTTGTGCTGGTAAAGGGCAGCCTGCCCAACCTAGATGGACCAAACTGTAACTCAACCTGAGCTCATTTGCAAATACAGAAGGGGATGGATGCGGCATTACTAATGGAGTTCTGTGTTAGCTAGGGAAGATGATAAACAGCTTGGAGGAATTTATTCTAATCAGTGTTTTGACCTTGCTGAATTCTGAGGGACTTTCCAATCATATGAACCTCTTCTTGTCCATTAGCAGGGCAGACCCTCCTTCCTCAGGAATCTAGGCTCTAACCTCATGCCTTGAACTCTGCTTAACTGAGGAGGAATAGATTGAGTATGAATGAATACATGTTGCAAACCTGGAATACCTTATACTGTGGGAAAGGGAGGGGCAATAGTGGTAATTTAGGTTGTGAAGTTGTTACGGATATACTTCAAAATGCTGCCTGTGTGGGTAATGAAGTAGAACCATGGCACATTACCTTATGTGAGGAAAGATTGGTGGTGGGGTGTGCAAGGAATAGAAAATCATAGGTTTAGAACTGAAGGTGACCTCAGAGGTCACAATTTCTTGCCCTAGCTGGGCACAAGCTCTTTTCTTCCTGAGCTGCTGCAGTGAAGGCAGTCCTCTATCAGTTACACATGACTCAGAGATGGAGAGGAGCGCTGATGTCTGCAATCTATGACCAGAGGTTCCTGTCAAGTTTGGTTACTTGACCTGAGGTAAGAACTGCACTACAATGCTCCCTGTGGACATTACCCCCACCCCCAGCCCCACTACTGAGGTGCCCCATCTGGCTATGGAGAGGTACCTTCCAGTAAGTGGGGAAGGAAATATTCACTCATTCAGTAAATATTTATTAAGAACTATTCTGTGCCAGGCACATAGTAATATAAAAAGTGTAATATAAAAAAGAGGCAAAAGACAATCCCTGTTCTCAAGGAGTTTGCAATCTAATAGGTTTGGAATTGGAAGCCATAGGTGGAGAATTTTAGGGCTGTCAGGAGACAGTTAGGGTGATCAATTTTTTTCTAAAAAATGTTGTTATATTTTCATTTTATTTTTATATCACATTACTTTTCATATATATTCCTCCCCTCTCCCCTATCTAACAAGTTATGCTTTGAGATAAAGAAGAAAAAAGAGGGGGAAACATTTAAACAAAACTAAGCAATGCATCCATTCTATCTGACAGTATTTACAATATTCCACATTAATAGCGCAGCTAGATGGCACAGTGGTTATAATGCTGGGCCTGGAGTTAGGAAGACCTGAGATCAAATCTAGCCTCAGACACTTACTAGCTGTGTGACCCTGGGCAAGTCACTTAACCCTATTTACCTTAGTTTCATCATGTATAAAATGAGCTGGAGAAGGAACTGGCAAACCACTCCAATATCTTTGCTAAGAAAACCCCAAATGAGGGTCATGAAGAGTCAGACACAACTGAAATGACTGAGCAACAACCACATTCATAGTTCCCGCTTCTGCTATTCAGACAGTTCTGTTTTAATGTGAGTGCCTCACTGTTGTAGACCAGACCTGGCTCAGGCAAGGGTTTAGACTGAACTGAAATTTGACACTTGTAATCAACAGTTAAGAAAAAAAGTTTACTTAGCTGTAACAGAGGAAGGACATTCAGAGCAGAAAAAAAGATATTCATCCAGGCTACAGCATTGGTCCAGCTCAGTATAAGTACCTGGCATAGGTCATGCTGCTGGTTTCCTGGCCTGAAGCCTCAAGTTGTTGTTTGTCTTACTTTTGAAGAGGACCAATTACATCATGAGAATGTCTTGCCTTTCCCACAAACTGGATTTAAGTGAGGCAGAGCTGTGAAAAATCATCTGCCTCACCCTCTCCTTCAGTGTCATCAAAGTCCAGTGGCAAGACAAAAATCAAGACAACTGGCTGTGGTCCGGGATACAGTGGATGACCTTGGCCTTTCCAAATTAACAATAGGCTCAACCTCTAATTCTGATCATTGCTTGTATAAATACCTACTGAAGATCAGAAACAATCCACCAGCAAAAATCCTTTGTCATGGCTGGGAAAATCACTGGAAATGCATACTCTACTGATGAGACTCAGTGTGATCCAAAGAAGGTGGGGCTACAAATCAGGGAAGGTCTCCATTCTATTCCTGTTCTATCTCTCTGCTATCTGTGTGACCTTAGCCACTCTGGGTCTCAGGTTACTCATGAGTAAATGAGAGAGTTGAATTAGATGATTTCTTAAGTACATATTCTATGATTCTAAATTTATCTTTTGTTTATGCAGGTCAGTCCATGTACTGCATATAATATATACATGCATGTTTATAAACACGAGGGACAAGTGACAGAGTAAATAGCAAGTGATAGACATGGATTGAAGTCCTGCCTCCAGAACATACTGGCTGTATGAATATGGACAAGTCATTCTACCTTTCCAATGTCCCAAGTAGCTCTCTAAGGCTATCCAGTGCAGAGGATTGCTTATCTGTGTGGTGAAGGGAATTTCCACACTGGGATTTTGCCCCACTGATGAAATTTCAGGTCTACATTGTCTTTTGTGACTTTCTTGGTCCCCTATTATACTGTTCAAAACCCCCCTATATTTTAGTAAAATATCTTCATGAGGTGTTTTTGTTTTTGTTTTGTTTTTTGACTGAAAAGATTCATCATCTGTTGTGCAGCTTTCAGGAGACAAACTTTTCCCAATTTACCTTAGTCTTGAATGACTGAAACATAATTTGTCTTTTGGCTTGTACCCAGAACCTTTCTTGCTTGGTAAGACTTGCTTCTGGTGTTTGGGTTACACTAGCATAGCCTTTGAGAAACTGAGGTCATTTCCATACCAAAGATGAAACATCAGCCAAAATTTTAGTGGAAGAAGAATCAGATCATTAACTTAGGTTCTCAGTTTTCAAGGTGATTTGGAGCAATAAGAAGACATAACCACAGAGTAGAGAGTATTCCCAGGACCCAAATCTTCTTTGTGCTTCCTTCATGAAGGGAGATTCCCTTTGGCAAATTTAACTCCTTGTCAAAATTCACTCCATATTAGCAAGATTAAAGCAGAAAGATCTAGGCTTAAGTTATATCTCTGCCACCTACTGGATGTGTGACCTTGGGCAACTTTCTTAACATCTCAGTGGCAATTCTTTGAGACTATAAAATTACACAATGGGCTTCCATCTGCATAAGTAGAGGGAATTCCCTTAGGAAGAGTTCTCTTCCTACTTTTCCCCTTTCTCCCCCCAAAAAACAAAAGTCAAGGTTAATGGGTACAGACTTTTGTTCTGATCTGATTAGGTCAAAAAGATTGACCTTGCCTTGTCTTTGGTATCTCTGAGTTAGGCCTATTGTTATGAAGAAGTTCACACATGGGCAAAATATTGGAAATTGTGGGGATGCCCCTCAATGGCTGAACAAGCTGTGGTATTTGAATGTAATGGAATACTATTGTGCAGTAAGAAATGATGAATAGGCAGGTTTCAGAAAAACCTGGAAAGACTTGTTTGAACTGATGCAAAGTGAAATGAGCAGAACCAGGTGTAGAGCATGTAGTCAGTATCAGCAACATTATGTAATGATTAACTATGAATGACTCAGTCCTTCTCAGCAACACAATGATCCAAAACAAGTACAAAGGGCTCATGATGGAAAATGCTACCCACATCCAGATAAAGAACTGATGGACTCTGACTGCAAATTGAAGCATATTTTTGTCTTTTATTTTATTCTTTTTCATTTTTTTCTTTTGCTTTTTTTTCTTCTTTCACAACTGTGACTAATATGGAAATGTTTTATATGATAGCACATGTATAACCTATATCAAATTTCCTACCATTTTTGAAAGAGGGGAGGGGAGAGAGGGAGAAAAATTTGGAACTCAAAATCTAGTAAAAGTGGATGCTAAAAATTGTCGACACAATAATTGGGAAAAAATAAAATACTATTAAAAAAAAGTTCACACGTGCTTATTTCCCACTTTTCTACTTGGCCTTAGCATTTAAAAATGGAGAACAGACAGAGAGAAACAGAGCCAGACAGACAGAAATGCTGGGGTGGGGGAGAGTAGTTATATCCAAAATTCAGAGGCAGTTCCTGGGAAATAAGTCTGGGCCCTTCCAGGGAACAACATGGTTCTGGAGGAGACAGAATTATGTGGCCCCAGAAATGAAAGTAGATGCACACAACAGTGAAATGATGAGGGGTTCCCAGGACAAACTGGGAAGTAGACAAATGCAAATCAATGATGGGCATATCAGCAGCAGTGGAACACGGGAGAAATTCATTGGACCCAGAAGAGTAAATGCAGAATTCCTGGACTAAGTCTTCTAGGCCTAGAGGAGATCAAGGGGGAGGTAGAACAGAGGAGTAGCAAGGCACGGAGCCATGATGTGGAGGAGCAAACCCAAGCCTGTGCCCTGCCCCCTCTGCCAGGCAGTAGCTGATTATCACTCTTCCTTATCCTCAGGGCTGTAGCAGTAATTTGCATGTATAATATGTGCTTAATAAATGCTTATTGAATGTAATTGAACTGTTATATTTTCTAATGCTCAGAGTTGTATGGACTATAAAATTTGGGGAGAAGAGGGTCAAATTTTTTCCCTTATTGGGGAGGATCAGACAAAGGTATTTTTGTAAAAACTGGAGGGTTATAGATAAGTACTTGGACAAGGTGGGTTTTGCTGGAGTGTAAGATTGCTTAATTCTCTAGCATTACAGAGTGTTTTCCACTTGTGGAAAGGTGCCAGTCCAAGGGCAATGCTATAAGTCTGGGAGACTGGGTCCTGGGAGGATATTGATGTCCTTCAGAGAAGTAAAGGGAGTTATCTAGATTATTTATGCTCAGGGGCAAGTCCTGTGCATTTTTCATTGACTTAAATAAAACCTGTTCTATCTGATGTGTTGTAAGCTTGAGTGATTTTATGGGAATTGAAGGACTTTTCCAATAGAGATTCTGACCTCAGACAAAATTTGATGTTTCCAAGGTATGCCCTTGGTAGGGGCATGAGCCAACAAAAGAGACTTTTGTGAGAAGCCCCTGAAATTCAATTTGGCTTGTATAGATGCAGAACTTCAGTTCTGGGAGTTCACATACCAGTCAAATCTCATGGATATTACTGGAATGTGGGTATATACACACTTAGATATATACATGATGAATACATGAAATGCAATTACACAATCATAATTTTATAAAAAGAATACCAGAACTTAAGCATCTAACTCAGTTCCATCGTTTCAGTCATGTTCAACTCTTCGTGATCCCATCTGGGGTATTCTTGGCAATAATACTGGAGTGGTTTGCCATTTCCTTCTCCAACTTATTTTACAGATGAGGATACTGAGGCAAAGAGGGTTAGGTGACTTTCCCAGGATTACACAGCTAGTAAGAGTCTGTTGCCAGATTTGAACTTCCTACCTCCAGGCCCAGCATGCTATCTACTGTACCACCTAGCTGTTCCATCCAGCTCAGTCTTGTCCTTCAAAATAATGACCTGGGGTGGCTATATTCTAATTCCAGTCACAGCGTGATTGTTCAAAACATTTTTTGGGAGAAGCTCTCTTTTAAAATTGCCTTCAGTCCATAGCCCAGGAGCCATACAAGAAAAACTGTCTCATTATGCTATATTCATATTTTGTTTTTTTACCCCAAATGGTATTACCAAGTTTGATGCCTTACCTCGTTCACAAGCCTTGGCTATGGATGACTTTTGGCTCATTCCAAAAATCAAATCCACTCTCCAAGGAGGAAGATTTGCCAACTGTTGGCAATATTCAAAAGAGTATGATTTAGGCTCCTGAAGGGCTGGCATGTCAAAAAGGAATTAGGCTTGTTATGCATGGCCCCAGAGGGCAGCACTGGGTAGAAGTTGTATAGAGACAGATTTTGCTTTGAGGTAAAGAAAAACTTCCCCCAAATCTGAGCTGTCCAAAAGTGTAAGGGACTGTCTTGGTAGTCAGAGCCTCATCCCTGGAGGTCTTCAAGTAGAGGCTTGGTGGAGAAACTGTGGAGTCAATTCAATTTCAGGTCCTTTTTAGACTGGTGACCTCTGAGGTCCCTCCTAGTACTTCCTGCAATTGTTTTAAACAACGAGAGCTTCATTGGAAAGCTTCCCAAAGTGGTTCTATTGAAGAGGAAAAATCTCAATTGATGAATGAGTTCTAGAATTTTCATTTTAAGAAGTCAGTCATGTTTTTGTAGTCATATTTGATTTATATTATTATTGTAGGTATACATATGAACATATATACATGTACAGAGATACACTTTGGAAATTGGAGAAGGTAAAATGAATTGTTGGCCAGGAATTAATACTCACTTTCTACTTTTGTTGGAATCCATCCAACTGGTCATAGATGCTTCTGGGCATGCAATGAATTTTTGCTCTTAGAAATTATTTAAGGATTTTCTCCAGTTTTCCATGAAATATGGAAAAGTAAATTCAATAAAGAGGACAGTCCTGGAGTGCACTTTGGGACTGTATGTAATTCTATTAAGGGTGGGAATGTGTGCCTGAATCTGGGGAAACAACCGCTATCAGCAGGGAGTCATGAGCTGGATTGAGTGTTTGCAAAGCATGTCCGTGTTCTGAAATGATGGTCTGCATTTGATCAAAGCACGGTTCTCTTTGGAATCCTTATCTTCAGAGAGGAAGAAAATAAAGATGAGAACTCCCTCGTGCCCTCCTCCAGGCTGCTGCCCCAAACAAAAAGCTCATTATAAAAATGCTTTGCAGATTATCCCTTTAAATTCTTGAACATCTTAAAGATGTTCAACATATGGTTCTCATTGCAGTGACATCAGCCACACCTCACAAAAGTCTCTAAACGTGTTGGATGTTGCCATGTGCCAGCAAGCTAGAAGTTGCCAGCTTTGTTTAGCTATCTTTGCTACAATTGCTAAGGCTGGGTTGACTGTTCTCCAGGCCTTGGTTGAAACCATTTAATGTACAGCCCAGCAGGATTCCAGTTTTATTGTTACTTTTTTCTAAGAGCTGGGTAGGAGACTTCCATAGGGGGAAGGGGAAAGGGAAGATGTCAATTGCAAGACTGGCTAGTGATCTCTCTTAGAAATGCAATGGACTATTGATCCATTTGTCCATGATGATGTGTGATGAGGTGAGTCATGTACTCATTGATTTTATTATTTCCACCATGCAGTCAGACTTTGAGACCCATACTTTCTAGTTACAGATTTTAAATTAAGCTCTGGTTGGAAAGACCCATTCAAAAATAGTCTAACAAGTTTCTTTTTTAAAAAACAAACAAACAAATACATCCAGGACCAAATGAAATACATTAAAAATTGATAAAACTTATGAATATAGAATAAAATTCTAATCCATTACCCATAGAATTTTTTTTACCTGCTGGCATAGCTTTGAGTCAATTTTCTGTGGCTTCAAATATGGCAATTAAAATAAATTGTCTCTGAAAGGATGTTTACTTATAACTCTTTCTCTATAATAATGCCTTAAACTACCTCATGAATCAATGGGACTCCTTTGGTTTCTTCCTTTAATCTTTGATAAGAAATAAATCTAGAGCTCAGAATGAAGTAGGAAAAAAACAAACTCCAAACTAGAGTGTGTTTTAGAACCAATTATTTTTCCTTTATTTTCATTTCTTCTAAACAGTAAGGCCCTTTGTGGACTCCATGTGACACCCCATAGTAAAATAATGCCCTGGTTAGGCATTATTAGTTAGTGGGGTGTTCCTGGGGCAAGCAGATGAGCTTTAGCCCAGTATTCCATTCGAACCAACCAAGAAGAAACTGAAATAAGTCCAGTTTAAATATGCTGATATAGGACGCTATTTCTGATATGTTTGAGATCATGGCAGACAAGAAACTTCAGTGGTGGATGGTGTGTCTTCCACTTTACAGTATCCTCACTTATTCATACATAATAAGAAGACCAGAGTGTCATCATAGAAACCATACTTTGTGTGAATTGACTGTTCTTTAAAGGTGTTGAATAAACAGAAGAGAAATCTGAAATCATCTATCTACCTACCCATTGAACAGGTAGAAGCCACAGAAGCTTCCCAGATGAGTTGTACTAGAACATATGTACACATTTGTCAAAGCGCAACTTGTTTTTCTTGCTATTTTTCTCTCCTCTCTATTTGCCCCTCTTTCTTTCTCTCTTTTCCCCTTTTTCCTTCGTTCCTTTTTCTTTTTCTCCTCTCCTCTCTTTCTCTGTCTTCTCCCCTCCTTTTGCCTCTCTGTTTCTCTTCCCTCTCTCTCAAGTTTCTTCTCTTGCTTTTCTGGCTTTCTCACTTTTGTGGTTCTTCCCCATATCTCTTCCCCTTGTTTTCCTTCTCCATCCCTTTCCTTTTCTTTCTCTCTCATCCTTTCCCTTTCTTTTCCTCTTCTCTCTCTCCTTTTGTCTCTGTCTTTTTCTTCCTTTCCTTCTCCCTCTCCTCAATGGCTTTGACAGATTGCTGACTTAACAGAGGCAGCCACAGAGTTCCAGATTCCTGACTCCCTGAAGGAACCACATCCTGTTAGACTGCATACTCATTACAGGATGTGCTGAGACCAGACATCCACAATCGACAGAAAGTTTTATTTTATGCCCATGAGACACACAATGCTCATCATCTCAATGAAAAGATCTTGGAAAGGGAACAAGTAGAGGTAGGAAGTAAAATCACCATCTATTCTTTGTTCCTTAATATTCTCTAGAAAATTCCCTATCTCTGTCCCCTCTCTTTTTTGCCTTTGGTTCAGAAGAGAAGAAGACACAGATTGGTGGGCAGCACATAAATAAAGAGGGGAACTGGATGGCAGAAATATGATGCAGTGAATAGAGAACTGGGCCTGGAATCAAGAAGAACTGAGTTCAAATGAGACCTCAGACATGTATTAGCTGTGTGACGCTGGGGAAGTCACTTAACTCTGTTTGCCTCACTTTCCTTATCTGTAAAATGAGCTGGAGGAAAAAATGGCAAACCACTCCAGAATCTTTGCCAAGAAAACCCCAAATAGGATCACAAAGAATCAGACACAAGTTAAACCATTGAACAATAGCCACAAGGGAGTGGTCCTGATGTGATTTCATTGGTATAGGGGACTCCATGATAAAGAATCATAAGTAAACTCCCTTTGTCAATGCAAGCTTGTACCTTCTCTGAGCCATCTAGTCTTAGAGAGTTTTCTAGAACACTGACGGGCTAAAAGACTTGCCCTGGGTCAGTATGTGTTAAAGGTAAAACTAGAACTCATGTCTTCCTGGCTCCAATGCTAATTTTCTATCTACTATCCCATGCTGTTTCTCAGCACATAAATACATATTTGTAATGCCAAGCAAAAGCATAGCAAATCCCATTTATTTAGCAAAAATTCACAGAACAGAGAAAGTCAAAATACAGTGTAACTTGTTCATTTAGGAAGTAAGTTCTCAATTCAGTTGCAAAGTATCAAGGTCCAAGTATCCCACCCCTGGCCATTACATTAGTCCAAGTAGCACACTCCTGGGCAGTACATTTAGTCAGTCAACAAAGTCTCTCCTCTCAATTGGAGATTAGTTTCCAATCATAAACAAAGTACATTCATTTAGTCAATCACAGAGCACAAAAAACTCAAAGACTTCC
>JAQQSU010004744.1:0-13996 GCA_028627135.1 Pseudochirops cupreus
CTCAGTATGAGGATAGGTGAAGGGAATACAAATGTATATATATGTATACATACACATATGTCTCTATAGGAGGGTATATATATGCATATGAATACATATCTGAGTATGTGTATATATGTGTACATAGAGGGCACAGGATCAATTGAATAGGAAGGGATGATACTTTCAAAGGTGAAACTCTGAGGTGGGAGAGGAATAGAATGAAAGGAGACAGGGAGAGACAGAATGGGGTTAATCATCTCATATAGAAGAGGCAAGGGATAATTGTTACAATGGAGGGGAAGAACAGAAAGACAGAAGAGAAAGGGTCATCCTTACTCTCATTGAATTTGGCTTAGGGAAGGAATGATATAAACTCCAAACTGGGTATCTTGCCACACAGGAGAGCAGAGGGGATGGGGATGAGAGGTGGGATGATGGAAGGGAGGGCAGGGTAGGGGGAGGGTTGCTGGAAGCACACACTTCTGAAAAGGGACAGGGACAGGGTAGAGAATAGAACAAGGTGGGGTGGGATAGGAAGGAGGGAGATATAATCAGTCTTTCACAGTATGTCCATTGTGGAGATGTTCTGCGTAACTACACATGTACAGCCTGTATTGAATTGCTTGTCTTTCCAGTGGGGGTGGATGATGAGGGAGGAAGTAAAAGAATCTAGAATTTTAAGTTCTATAATCAAATGTTAAATATATTTATATAATTATTGTTATTATCATTATTATTAGCTACATGCAACTGGGAATTAAGATGTACAGGCACTGGGGCAAGACCCATCTTGCCCTACCCAAAAGCCAGAGGGGCAACGGGGGAGGACATGGGAGGCAGCAGATTGGGGGAAGGGTTATACAGTGGGATGGCTGTTTTGGGGTGTTGGGTGGGGGAAAGATGGGGAGAAAATTTGTAACTCAAAATCTCATGGAAATGAATAATGTAAACAAAAAAATAAATAAATAAATTTTAAAAAAGTTACAGAGATGCTGCCAATCTGTATTGGTGGAGGTTTGTTGCACACTGGGAGTTTCCAGTGCCAATGAAATCAGATGTCACTCAAAAAAATGTTAACAATTTAATGATTTGTATAAAACTAAGGGGAATATGAAAAGATTCCCAGTGATGTGCTTCCACTACCCATCCTACCCACCTTGGAATTAATTAAGTAATAACTTCCCCCCTCCGCCTCTCAAAAATAAAGTGCAGAGACATGAAAAAAAGAAAAAAGAAAAGATGGCTAATCTGAAAAAGAATGAAGAAAACACAGTTTTCTCCCTTCACTGTAGAGGTAGGGAACTATGGGTGTCAAATATTGCCTGAATTATTACATATGGTCAGCGTCTTTGGTTGGTTTAGTAGAACTACTTTCTTTTTATCTTTTAAAAAAAAAAACATTGTTTCAAGCCAAGGTGAGGTGAGGCAGTGGATGCATTCAGAAATAAATGTGATGATACTACAACAACAGAAATAAAAACAAAAATTTAAGAAACGTTTTTTAAAAAGAAAAGGTGAGAAATCATCACTATTCCAGCATGCTTGGGATGCCACTTTCCTTTCTGCTTGGCTCTAGTGCCTTTATTTTTCTTGTAAAATTTTATTTTAATTGTAGTGAGGAGGGCTCTAAGCCGCCATAGCACCCAGCCGAAATGGCACAAAGCCCCATTTCCACAAAGACTGGCAAAAATAAATTGCCACATAGTTTAACCAGCCAGCAGGGAGATTAGAAGACAAAAGACCCTTCCAGCAAAAACCTGTCAAATTGCTCCTTGCCCTGCGTCTGGTCCTATCTGGTGCATCGCAAGATGCCCTACTCTGTAATACCAAAGTGCATGCTGGTAGAGGATTCAGCTTGGAAGAGCTTCAGGTGGCTGGCATCCATAAAAAAAGCAGTACAGACCGTTGGTATCTCTGTGGAGCTTTGTCACCAAAATAAGTCCATAGAGTCTCTCCAGGCAAATGTGTAGCAGATGAAAGAATATCATTCCAAGCTGATCCTCTTCCCAAGGAAACCATCTGCACCCAAGAAGGAAAATGGCTTTGCTGAAAAACTCAAGTCAGTAGCCCAGCTTTTAGGACCAGTTACACCCTTCAGAAATGTTTACAATAGCTCTTGACTCTAGCTGGGGTGGGGGGAGTTGGGGGGGGGCGGTGTTGAGAGTCCAGTGTCCCCAGGAGGTCAAGATTTGTGTCAGGCATGGCACATGGACATGAGCATGAGCATGGATATGGTCATGGAAAAATTGAACTCCCTGATTACAAACAGTGGAAGATAGAAGGAACACCACTACAGCGAGTCCAGGAGAGATTGGCTAAGCAAGGTCTCAGGGATCCATGGGGCCACAATGAAGCTTGGCAATACATGGGTCATTTTGGAAAACCTCCTACTTTGTGGGCTGCTTTGTCAAGAGGATTCAAATGGGGTTTTGGAGCATTTTTATTAGCTGTTGGAGTAGAATATTTCCTGACTGCTCCAAAGAATGAGGAGGAACATGCTTCTAAACACTAAAGTTAAGACATAAAGGAATCATAGCTAATTATTTAAAGTGAATGTTTGCTGTTCTGTCGTTTGCTTACTTGCCATGTTAAAGATTAATATTAAAATTTCACTTGGTAAAAAAAAATGTTTACAAGAAGAGAGAGCTTGCATTGTTACTGAAGATGAAAAGAATTTCAAGGTGTTTGCCAGTCTTTGAATGGTCTGTGCCAATGCCCGTCTTGTTGGAATCTGGGCAACACGAACCAAGGAAGCTATAGAACAGGATGTGGAGAAGAAAAAGTAAAGAGATTCTGAGAACTTTCAATAAAAATAAAGCAAAGTTTAAAAAAGAAAAGGTGGCAAAAATCATTCTTTTTTAACTCAGACAATAGAAATTTCTGAGTCACAGTCCAAGCCTTGAAATTAAATCTGAACTGAATGATTAGCATTTGTCAACTGATTTCCCAGCAAATGCTGAGTTTTTTGCTGTGGTGGAATATGGTGCCTCCTTTAACTGTAGCTGGATTATGCATCATTTTCCATAAGACATCCAGCTGAAGATTTGCCCACTTCAGGGTAAAAATATAGCTTTTGTTTTCCCTCCATGTTTTCCTGCTGGAAAGAAAAATGCTAGTTTAACTCCCTTTGTTCAAATGGGAGGAAACAAGAAATTTGTTACCTTTTTAATGTAGCTGTCACCACCCAAATAATTGAATCAATTTCATAGCAATACAAAATGCAATGAGTCCCACTATGGTCCTGCCTTCAAAATGCTTACAGTCTACTAAGTCAAGTTATTTCTCTCCTTCTACCTTACCTACAGTATCTAAAAGCCAAAGACCTAAGGATCTCATCCATTTTAAAAAATAAACAATATGAAAATACAGTATATTATACTAGCTTTGCTCTTCTTTGTCATACTATATTAAACTCTACTATACTGTATGGTAATCCAACTTATTTTCCTGTGTTGCTTGAGATCACTCTGTTTCATACTCTCATCTCAGATTCCTTAATTTCCTCCCTTGTAAAACAGATTAGGCAAGGTATGATTCTTCTTATCCTTTTATTTTTTTTGATGTCTTTGTCTGAACACAACTATTGTTGTGGCCAACAATGTAAAAATGAATAAATGGTTTATTTGCTTCATAGCAACTGGTGGTACTTTGTTATGTTTTGTTTACCAAGCAATAGCCCACTTCTTTCAGGAAGAAGGAAATGATTAAGTCTCCTCAGCCAGTTTGGCTATTAAGGGACACTGACTGTATTAGGAAATTCAAACACTAATAGCTTTGCCGCACCATAGATTTATGGTGGCATTAATTGCCTTTCTTGGTATACTAGGGGTTTCTGGGAAAGCAAGGGTGCTAGAGTTCCTGGTGGGAAATGGTGAGTAATTTAAACAGACAACAGCAGTGCTCTGGTTTCTCTGGCACAGACTAATCTGACAAGAGAAAGGTGCCAAGCTTCACTTCCTTGGCAAAATGCAATTGTTTAGGCTGTTTTTTGTTCATTTGGCAAAGCAGCTTCCTTCTACTAAAGCTCTGAATTCAGTGGAGAAGGGACACAAATGAAATGGTGGAGAGTCCTCCTGCTCTGCTTTTTTGCCCCAGTATTTTGATAGGAACTGTAGTCATAGCTAACAATCTAGAACAAAGGGGCAGGTAGGTGACACAGTGAATAGAGCACTGTCCCTGAAGTCAGGAGGACCTGAGTTCAAATTCAGCTGTAGACACTTGACACCTACTAGGTTTGTGACCTTGGGTGAGTCACTTAATCCTGATTGCTTCACCTCTCCCCTCAAAAAAGAAAAAACAATCCAGGACAGAGAGGAGTCACATTGCCAAGGTAATGTGCTAAATCAATAAGTCCAAGGCACAATTAGATAGACAGATGCATACACACAAATAGCAAAAATTGATGGAGTATTTACCACGGACTGTGCACTGTACTAAGCACTAGGGATTCAGATACAATCCAGGAAGACAGTTCTTACCCTCGAGATGCTCATATTCTAATAGGGGCACCAGCATAAAAGAGAGCTAATGGGAGGAGCTGTCACAGAGAATAGTGGCCAGGCAGTGACATAGAGACTTGGTTTCAAGCAACATCAAGTAAAAGCTAACCTATCAGAGCTCAGGGTGGTGCTATGGGCAGTCTCCAAGGCTCCGATGGGGAGCAGGTACAGAGGATGACTAGGGTGGAGGCAGCAAGGTTTGGCTCCAGCAGACAGGAAGTGGCATTCGTAGAGCACTTTTTCATTTACTTTGCCCCACACAAATCCTGTGAGATCAGTGTCGTGGGGATTATCGTCAGCACTGTTCAAATGAAGAAAGTGTGTCTTAGGGTGGAACCAAGATGGTGTATCAGAGACAGCAACCCAACTGAAGTCTCGCCAAACAACTTTAAAGTAATGCCTCAAATCAAATCCTGGACTGGCAGAGCCAACAAAAGGTCCAGATAAGACATTTTTCCAGCCTAAGAAAACTTAGGAGGTTGGCAGGAGAGGTCTGTGAAACTGGGGTGGAGGCCTCTCCTGAGTGCAGACGCTTGGTGACAACAACAGTGACCACAGCAACAGTAGCAGCTTCAGGAGCTCTTAGCCCAGAGACAGTAAGGGAGTCAGACAACTGATCAAAAATAGGTTATGGGGAATCCTTTGCTGGCACTGAGTGCAGCTCTATTGTTGATACACAGTTCTGGGTTGCAGTTCCAGGGTAGAAAGGAGTGCTTGTGGTAGGTCATACAGGATCTGGGACTTTAGTCACAGTTCCAGGGCCAAGTGGAATTCTAGTGCTTGTAGATGCAGGAGTGTAAAGACCCATCCCAGAGCATAGACCAAGGGACCAATGATCACATCTCTCTGGATCACACCACCTTGGAAGCACCAAAAACTTATAAACCCCCTGAGCTAGATCTGAAAACCATGACATGAAAAAGCCTGAAATGAGTACCTCCACCACTACCTCCTCCTCTTCCTTCTTCTCCTCCTCTTCCACACCATCATCACCATCATCTTCCTTCTCCTCCTGCTGCTGCTGCTTCTCTCCCTGTTCCCTTGGAGTGGAGCATCCTGTTGCCTCTTTTGTGAAGGGGCAGCTGAGGAGATGCCTGGACTCTCCATGGCCAGTGAGAAGCTGAAGGAAGGAGTCAAGACTGAAAACAACAACCACATTAATTTCAAGGTGGCAGTGAAAGATGATTTGGTAATGTAATTTAAGATTAAGAGGCACATACCACTTAGTAAACGAATGAAAACCTATCATGAATGACAGGGTTTGTCAAAGGGGCAGATCAGATTCCAATTTGATGGACAACCAATCAACGAAATAGACACACCTGCACAGTTGGAAATGGAGGATGAAGATACCTCCTTCCAGCAACAGATAGGAGGAGCTTACTGTCTCTTTTCTCCATTAGTGGCATGTTCATTCATCTTTAATCTTTATATTATAATAAGTTATTTTGCTCTCACTGTTTAAGAAAAAAAATAACCCACCGAAAAAATTTTACGTACCTTGCTTCATTGGATAATTTCAATGTTTTCCTTTTATCATTGTAAAACCAAGGACAATTTTATAACTTTTTTGCATGTTGCTGTTACATGTAGGGCAATCTCTGTCTCTCAATGGGATAAACTACTATAAAGAAATTAATCCTAGATAGTCTTTCCTTCAAGTCAAACATCTTGTTGTTTAAATAAACTTCCTGTTTAAAATTTTAAAAAAATAAAAATTAAAAAAACCTAAAACTTGAGACAGTTCCTCTCTACCTCCAGATAAGCATTGTTAAACTTAACATAAAATTCAAAGTCAAGAAATAGGCTGAGAAAATGAAGAAACAATAAAAAAGAACATGACCATAAAAAGCTACTATGAACAAGACCCAAAATCAGAAGACAATAAGGTGAAAACAGCTCTAAGCAAAGTCTCAAAAACGTGCTAATTGGACAAAAGCCAAACAAAAATTCTTGGAAGAGTTAAAGAAAGATAAATGATAGAGGAAAATTTGGGGGGGGGAAATGAAAGCAATGCAGGAAAATTATGGAAAGAGAATTGTTATTGTTTGTCCTTCATTTTCAAAGAGGATCAATGACATTATGAGGTGATGTCTTGACTTGAACATGAATTGGATTTAAGTGAGGTAGAGTTAAACAAAATTGTCAGCTTCATTCTCTCTTCTAGAATCAGCAAAGTCCAGTGGCAAAACAAAAGTCAAGATGACTGGTGACAGCCCAGGCTGTAGTGGATGACCTTGGTGTCTTCTGTGTCTGATCAGGCTCTAAGTTCTCTATGGCATCTTGTGGCCTTCATAGCTATTGGCGCAAACTGTTCTCATCTACCCACTCTGCAAAGGAAGGTCTTCACATGCTTGAAGTAGACATCCCACTAACTCACCAAGAGGTTTGAGGCCTGTCAGCTACCCTCAACCTGCTTTAGGCCATTTGCTGAGATGGTTTTGCTGAGTTGTGGCTGCTGCATGAGCTATGGCCTCTTGGAGCCACAAGTGAGAGGATACCAAAGGTAGATGAACAGCCCTAGAAAGGGTTCAGCAAGCCCTTACACGTCCTTGAAAAACATAAAAAACCCAGAAACTCATAAAAGAGACATAAAAATAAGCTGAAAAAAGTCTTTAAAAACTTAGACTTAAAAAACAGAATATGCCAAATGGAAAGGGAGGTACAAAAATTCACTGAAGCAAATAATTCTTTAAACATTGGAATTGGGCACTGGAAGCTAATGACTCCATAAGACATCAAGAAGCAATAAAACAAAGTCAAAAGAATGAAAAAATATAAGAAAAGGTGATATATCTCATCTGCAACTGACCTGGAAAATAGATCCAGGAGAGATAATTTTAAAATTATTAGATGATCAGAGTCATGATCAAGAAAAGAACCTAAATATTATATTTCAAGAAATTATATAGGAAAATTACTCTGATATATTCAATCCAGAGAGCAAAATAAAAATCAAAAGAACACTCCATTCTGATTGAAAGAGATCTGAAAATGAAAACTCCCAGGAATAGCATAACCAAATTGCAGAACTCCCAGGTCAAAGAGAAAATATTGCAAGCAGCTGGACAGAATTCAAATATCATGGAGATACAGTCAGGATCACAAAAGAATTTAGTGACTTTCACATTAAAGGAGAAGAGGGCTTGGAATAGAACCTTTCAGAAGCAATGGAACTAGGATTACAACAAAAATCGCCTACCCAGCAAAACTGAGTAAATTCTATTAGTGGGAAAAAAATAGATGTTTAATGATATAGAAGACTTTGAAGCATTCCTGATGAAAAGAACAGAGCTGAATAGAAAATCTGACATTTAAACATGACTCAAGAGAAACAAAAAAGAAAACATGAAAGAGAAATTGCAAGGGACTCGGTAAGGTTAAAGTGTTTACATTTCTATATGGGAAGGTAGCTCATGTAATTCCTAAGAACTTTATCATTTATCATTATTGTTTAGTCATTTAAGTCATATCCAACTCTTTATGACCTTCTTTGTGATTTTCTTGGCTAAGATACTGGGATGGTTTGTCATTTCCTTCACCAGCTTATTTACAGACAAAGAACATGAGACAAACAGGGTTAAGTAACTTGCCTAGGTTATGTGTCTGAGGCCAGATTTGAACTGGTGAAGTAATTAGTCTTCCTGACTCCAGACCTGGCACTCTATCTATAGCACAGACTGGGGAAGTTAATAGGAGTTTATGTAGACAGAGCATAGCTGTGAGTCGATTATGTTGAAATGATCCAAAAAAATGAAGGGATAAGAAAGAGAGATGCACTGGGAGAAGGAGGGAATTGAGAGGTAGAATGGGGAAATTTTTCTCATATAAGAGCAGTACACAAGGAAAAGCTTTTGGAGTGAAAGGGGAAATGAGGAAATGGTGGGCAATACTTGAACTTCACTCTCATTGGAATTGGTTCAAAGGAGATAGAAGATATATGTGTGTGTGTACACACACACATGTGTACACACACACACACACACACACACACTCAGTTGTGTATAGAAATCTAACTTACCCAATAGGGAAATAGGAGAGGAAGGGGGTAAGAGAAAAGGGAAAGATGACAGAAGGAAGGATGGATTAAGGTAGACTGGTCAGAAGCAAAACAGACTATTGATGAGGGACAGAATAAAAAGAGAGAAAAGAAACAGAAGAAAATAAGATGGAGGGAAATACACGCTTAGTAATCATAATTTTGAATGTGAACAGAATAAGCTCACCCATAAAAAAGGAAGCAGATAACGGAATGGTTTAAAAACCAAATCTAACAGTGTGTTGTTTATAAAGAGATAGACCTGGAACAGAAAGACACACAGTGTTAAAATAAAGGGCTATAACAAAATCTAATATGCTTTAGCTGAAGTAAAAAAAAAAAAAGACAGGGATGACACTCATGATCTCACACAAAGCAAAGGCAAAAATAGACCTAATTAAAAGAGATAATCAAGGAAAATACATTTTGTTAAAAGGTACCATAATCAATGAAGTATTGTAAAAATTTTTACAGTACAGGTCTGATAAAGACCTCATTTGTCAAATATAAAGAGAATTGAGTCAAATTTATAAAAAAATAAAAGCCATTCACCAATTGATAATGATCAAAGGAGATGAACAGATTTTTTTTCAGAGATTTTCAGAAGAAGAAATCAAATTATCTAAAGCCATATGAAAAAAATGCTCTAAATCACTATTGATTAGAGCAGCGGTTCTCAACCTGTGAGTTATGTTCAATTTGTAACAATGAAAATACATCCTGCATACCAGATATTTACATTCATAACAGTAGGAAAATTACAGTTATGAAGTAGCAATGAAAATAATTTTATGGTTGGAGGTCACCACAACATGAGGAACTGTATTAATGGGTTCATGGCATTAGGAAGGTTGAGAATCACTGGATTAGAGAAATGCAGATTAAAACAACTCTGAAATACTACCATTCAGAAATTATAAAAACTGGAGGGGATGAGGGAAATTAGGTACACTAATGAATTGTTGGTGGAATAGTGAACTGGTCCAACTAATCAGGAGAACAATTTGGGACTATGCCCAAAAGGGTATCAATCTGTGCAATACCTTTTGATCCATCGATACCTCTACTATCTGTATCCCAAAGAGATAAAGGAAAAATGAAAAGGACCTATGTGTACAAAAATATTTATATCAGCTCTTTTTGTGGTGACAAAGAATTGGAAATTGAGGGGATATTCATTAGTCAGGGAATGGTTCAACAAGTTATGACATATGATTATGGTGGAATACTATTATGCTATAAAAACAATGAGAGGAATGGTTTCAGAAAAACATAATGAGACCTTTATGAACTAATGCAGACTGAAGAGAGGAGAAGTAGGTGATCATTGTGCAGTAACAGCAATGTTGTAGTGATGAGCAACTGTGAAAGACTTGGTTACTCTGATCAATATAATGATCGAAGACAATGCCAAAGAACTCATGATGAAAAAAAATGCTATCTACCTCCACAGGGAAACCTAGTAAATTTTGAAGACAAACTGAAGTATAATTTTCTCATTTTCTTTTTTAGGTGGCCTTTTGTTTTGCAATATGGTTTATATGGAAATTTATGTTTGCATAATTTCACATGTATAATTGATGTCATATTGCTTTTTTCTCAGTGGGATGCAGGAGGAGGCAGGAAGAATGGTGGAGAGAATTTGGAGCTCAAAATTTAAAAAGAAAAGAATGTTTAAAAATAAATCATAATTTTTTGAAGAAAAAAAAAACAAGTGAGGCTCAGATTAGTTAGGTGACTTACCAGTGGTTACACACCTAGGAATTATTGAAGATTGGATTAAAATACAGATTTCTTCTAGTGTTATGTCTGGTACTTTTCCCATAGCAGTACACCATTAATCTGGAAGTTCAGAAATAAGGAAAAGAGCCAAATATTGAAAAAGGTAAGACTGATACTAGAGCTGAAGTTAAGATTTCTCATTAACTTTCAATGCTGGGAAAATTACAAATACATCTATAAGCAATTCCTATGCTAGAATTTCTCATGCTCCAAAGGAAAGCATGTATCACAATTGTGAATTCAAAGCTAGAGAAGTGCAAATAACTGGCTTATAAAGGCAACAGTGAACCATGATTTATAGGAAAAGACAGACTGGTTAACTTCACTTTGGGGCTCTTTCCATCTCTCCCTGCTTATAAGATCTACCAAAATGCCTAAAAGAAAGATCAGCAGTGAGTGCAATTATAATGACCAAGCTTAACATGAGAGAAGAGATTAGAAAAAGCACTTGCTTTTCCTTAGAGAAGTAGTACTATGGACTGTTATAAATGTCATCAAATGTAGACAGCGGGTTGATTGGTTTTGCAATTGCTTTGGCTGAACTGTGGTTTTAAAAAAATTATTTTGTGCTTGGAAAGAATCACTGGGCATTGTAGATTTAAATTCCTCAATCACATCATTGTGATTAGAGTTGCTGTATTTCTTTGATTTTTACATGTGCTAGTTCTGCAAAGGTACTTTTATTTGAACTATCTTATAAGGTAAGATTGAAAAACAATAAACAGATTTGGAAGAGGCTTGGATCATGGAAGACTGATCCATTCTGTTGGTCAGTCAAGGCTCTTTGATGGTTTTCATTGTGCTACATTTAGGAATAGGTCCATGACAATAGTCAAGCCATTTGACTTTGGCTTTCAATTCATCCAAGGGCACTATAAGTTTGTTGTCAATGACTTTCATATTTTCTCTCCAAATATCTATCTAAACTCAGTAGTTTTCTCATGACAGACACAATTTTCTAAGTCTCTTCTAATTGTTTTCAGTTTCTGGTAATCATTAAGTCTAGGAATAGTTCAATGAAGCTATTTTTCCTTGCTCCTCTTTCGTATCAAAGAGATGCAGGGACTAAAATGTAGCATCAATACAAGTGCACATTTTTTCTCTTATTAGCTGGGAGAATCAATATATTGTCCTCTATACACATTTTCATACCCTCATTGAAAAGAGATTGAAAATATTCAGGGCCACTCTATTTGAAGCCAAAGAGTTTCCTAAGTTCTTCATCCATGTCATTCATTGACATAAATAAGTTGAGATCTGAGTTTGAAGAGTCCTATTCATTTTTATCACCATCTGTACAATAGGGTATGTCATGTAAAGGTCAAAAATAAATTTGAAAGAATTTAGTTTATGCATAAGACCTTTTGCTTTTATTTTAATTTCAACAAGGTGAACTGTTTCAGCACTATCTTAAAAAGCTCATAGGTGTTGGGCTAGTTTTATAACAGTCACTGCTTCTGCTCTATATTCCTAGGCTTGTGTTTGATCAGCACTTCAAAGTATTCAACTGGCACCTATTTCTTGTTAAGCCTTTTCCATTACTTTGTGTCCCATAGGACTCCCCTCCATGACTAAAGCATCTAAATAAGATAAAAATATCAAAGATAATTATGCATTGTTTGCTTAAGTTTTATTTATCTATTAGGATAAGGTTCAAATGATATTCATATCAGTACACATAGAATACTTCTTTATGTTTTATTGTACTCTTAAAGTTTGTCCGAAATAGTACATATGTCATCAAAACAGGTAGACATCATTAATGAACAGTCAATTTTAAGAATGTCAAAGGAGTCATTCAACTGGTCAAATATTGACTGAGTATCAGTTGTTAATAGCCTCTCAACAGGCACAAAATACTCAATTGTACTATGTTTTTCCTTGTTAAAATATTATACCACAATAGACATCTATTCAGGGTGTCCACAGTAGTAATATCAACAATTATTGAGACCATTTTTCCATTTAGGGAAGACACAGTATTTTGTTGCACAACGTTGTACAAATCCACAATGAAACCATTGTGCATTCAATTTTTCAGGTAGCATTTCAAGGAGATTGTTACATATGCTTTGCTATTACAGGATTATATTTTTGGAACATATAGATCAGGTTTAGAAGTTAACTTTCCTGACAAATGTCAGCTTTTCCATTGTGACTCCCAAGCAGTCTCCCACCTTTTGTCAAATATGTAACAATGCCAATCAATCACTCTAATACTCTTTGGTTATGCTACCATACTTGTTCAAGCAAGTAAACTTGCTTTTGTTCTCATACAACAACACATCAATGGCTTTCCCTTCATCAAGGCTTAATTATGAAGAACAGCCCAACACATGAAATTTTGACAATTGGTGTTTACTAGTGCTATGCCATTTTCTGAACACTTTGTTAGTGAACGTTAGATCCATGCAGCCTTTATTTGCTACATTATTACAGAAGAAATCACAGTAAAAGCAAAATACTGAGTCTTTTGGCCCATACTCTAAGCTGATATACCTTTCAAATCAGTCACATCAAACACCTTGTTTATTGCCTACCTTAATTCTAAGTGATAGGGTCAATCTAGGCCAGAGATTCCTAACCTGGGTTCCATGATCTTGGTTTGTTTCTAGTATTTTGATTACTACATTTCAATACAATTAGTTTTTTTAATAATCCTACTTTTGTGCATTTAAAGACATTCTGAGAAGAGGGCCATAGGCTTCACCAGAGGACCAAACAAAAAAGTCAAGAACCCGAAATCTAGACTGATAACAACATTAGATCATCAAGACTAGCATTCTAATCTAATTTTTGAAATATCACTAGTTGGTCATCAAACAAAATGTTTGACAACTTTGAATAGGAACTACATGAAGAGATAAAGGCTTTTTCTACTGATCATTACTCATTTTGTTGTGAATTGGACCTGATGGCATAATTATTTTCATGCAAGTTCTTAAGCAAGGAGTACAAGGTATTTCCCCTACTATAATCCCATTCGTTATAAATTCATTATAATCATCAAATATCATTTTTTTGGCCCTTGATAAGATCCAAAGCCTGAACTAATCAATCAGACTGTTTGCTTTGCTTTAAAAATGCCCTTTCCTGTGTCTGTAACTTGAAAGACCACATAAAGTCAACAATGGGTATTCTCCCTGTTTGTGTGACAGGATGCCTAGAAATTCAGAATAGTGGAATTTCTCTTATCTTTAGGGCATACTCCATTGAGGGGTGAGGACAACACAAACATCCTGAGATGGTAAATTCCAACTCACCCTAGTTTGTCAATTGTCTTGTAAACATATGGAGACCATAAATCTGAGGGACACAGCCGTCCTGGGATTGTCCAAAAACCTATAAAAGCTTTGTTAATCCTGTATCAGGAAGTCAGAACTTAGGTTTTGACTTCTTGTATGTATAAGCTTCCTATCTGCATCTAGCTTTAAGAGAATAAATAATATAAATGTATATCACCTAGCCTATTTTTCTCCTTTAACCAAACTTTCAGGGTTAATAACCCCCCCCTTTCTTAATAATAAAGCTTTCTGTATTTTTTTAATTAGAAGGTTGTATCATATGATTAAATAAAAACATTATTGGGGTGCCTAGGTGATGCAGTGAATAGAGAACCAGCCCTGGAGTCAGGAGGACCTGAGCTCAAATCTGACCTCAGACAGTTAACATAAAACTAGCAGTGTGACCTTGG
>JAQQSU010004745.1:0-13996 GCA_028627135.1 Pseudochirops cupreus
TATTATAATGTTTTGAATGTTTGTCTTGATTTGTAATGGAATAAACAGAGTGTTCACTCTATTTTGTAATCTGAACTCTAAAAGCTGTTCACAGTAGCATTCCTTTGGGAATCTGCTGGTGAATGGCATTACATCTACACAACCAAAATAATTGGCAGAGTAGAAAAAGTTAAATCCATGGTGACAAGTCTCACCAAAGAAACAAAAGAGAAAAAAAAAGATTAGGAATACAAATATACAGAAATGAAGAACAGTCTGGAAGATAAGAAGTAAAAAGTAAGAAAATTAAAAGAAAATATGATCTATATACAAGCAAAACATCCTGATGTTGAAGACAAAATGAATAAAGACAACATAAGCATTACAAGTCAAGCGGAACACAAGAAGGCAAAAAAGCTCTCAACACCATAATGCAAGAAATAATACAAGAAAACTACCCAAAATTTCTGATAACAGAAAACAAAAAATCCGATCAAAAGAGTACCTGGCTCACTTCCAAGAAAAAAAAACACTCTGATGCAATCTCTGGGCAGTATGGTGGTTAAATATAATAATTCCATTGACAAAATAATAAATCCTGCAAGTAAATAGTTCAAATATAAAAGAAAAGAAATGAGAATTACATAAGACTATTCTCCACCCACCAAAAACTACAGGAGGGAGAGGAATAACAGAGATATAGTCCCAAATAGAGGATTATCAATGAAATCTGAAATAATAAATGAGTCAGAGAACAAACCATAAGAACAATGAATAATTATGTGAAAGAAAATGATAATGATGAAACAGCATACTGAAATTTCTGGGATGAATGTAAAGCAGTCCTCAGGGAAAAAATTATGTCCCTACAAATACACATTAACAAAATAGAAAAAGAAAGGATTAATGAACTAAATATTCATTTTAGGAAATTAGAAAGCCAACCAAAAAATACCTAAAATAATAACTTAAGAGAATGCGATAAAAAAAATTAAGAAAGAAATAAGCTGGAAACCAATAATACCATATGAAAGATATAGGCAGGCTAGTTCTTCAAAAAGGCTAATAAAACTGAGAAACATTGTAATGGTTATGGGATTTGAAGATCTTCCATGCCCCTTGAACTTGCTGACGTAGCAGGAAGGAGTGGGGCAAGAAGCTCAAGCCAAGCTAGAGTCAGCCCCATGACTGGAAGCGGAAGCAACGGCAGTGGCTGTGGCTGTGGCTGCGGCGCAAACTCCTACTTTTTTTGAGCCAGTCAGAATTTCTGCTAAGGACTCCTGCTGAGGATTGCCAGGGACGGGAACCGCAGGGGGCTGGAGCTGCTGGGAGCAAGCTGCATGGACGCTGAACAGTTGCCGTGAGTGAGGAGTGGAGGATCTTTGCCTCAGGTAGCCTGTCCTGTTTTGAAGGCTTGAGAATGTGGGTGTTTACTACATTAACAACATGTGCCAACTTCAAACCTACTGTAATGGCTTTGACTTTCTGGTTTGGGGACTCAGTTTTCTGGTATTTGAATAAATAGTCTAGCTATATTTTCCACGTAGAAAGCCTGTTACATTTTGTGATTAATAACCATATCAGCATATTTATAGTTACTGTAGGCATTGTGAATATTGCATTGTTGATACATTTCTGGCCCCAAGATCTTTCATGTCCCTTACTTGGTAAAAAATACATTAACAATACATTTCATTACATAGGTTAATAGGAGTTTTAGGATCAGCTGGTATCAATAGAATTTTACAACAGTATAACAAGGATAGCACACAATAAACACAGAAAACAATATTTTGGGGTGGGGCTTGAGCACAAGTTCCCCATCATTCCTCCCCCCCCGAACAAATGGAGTCCCAAAATCTTGGGGCAAGTGGCGAAGGTCTTTTCTTCCATGGCTACTTGCTGCTGAAATTGGACGTAGAGCTGTCCCTGTCCCAAGGGGTACCATTTGAAAGGTCAGTTCTTTAGCCAGCATTTGGAATGTGCTTGATGTCAGGTCCAGGGGTGACACGTCACAGTTGTGGACAGGGGTGACATCCAGCTTAAGCTATCAGGCATCTACAGGTGGAGGGTACCAAGCCTGCGGAAACAAATCTAGCAAACAAGGTAAACAGACAAAAAACCAAGAAGAAGCAAGGAGACAATAACCAGAAACAAGGTAGATATAGGATCAGCCATGCTACTGGAGTCCATGAGCCCAGTATTGTAGCCTCACTCACAGTAGAAAATATGAGTTAAGGGTACAATTTTGTAATCATCTTCTCTGGTATAAACAATAGTTATAGTGTTATCCTTCCCATGTGCTATAATCTCTGTAGCCCTTGGAATATCATCTGGCTTCCGTTTTACCCATATTTTAGCTCCCAATTTTCTTCTATCAGTAGAACCAAATCCTTCAGTTCTTCTGATAGTTGTTTTGGAAGAAGGGTCAGTTTTTACAAGTGGTATTATTTTACAAGGAATGATAATCACTTGAACTATCCTATCATTTTTACAAATCTGTATGGGCCCTTCACCTAAATTATGGAATGTCACAACAATTTCTCCTTGATAATTAGAATCTATTACTCCAGCCAATACATGTATTCCTTAAGCTGCTAATCCTGATTTGGGTAAAATCTGTCCAAAGTGATTTTTAGGGATTCTTATGCATATTCCAGTGGCGATTTTTCTTATTTCTTTTTTGTCCAACCAAAAATCCTCTAAACAATGTAAATCATACCCCACTAAACCAGGTATTCCTGGGTACGGTGCTGGGACACCTGGCCTCAAAGTCTAACACTCAATATTTGGGATCTTATGTGTTTGTTGCTTTCTAATTTGCAGATTTGGGGTTATCATTCTGGCTAGAGGTGTACTTCCTCCCAATGGTCTATTATTCAAATTATGTAAAGCCATGAGCAAATTATCCTTCCAATGTTGATAGGAACTATTGGAACTTAAACTTCCTTAACTATTCTTTCAATAATCCATTCATTCTTTCAATTAACCCAGATGCTTGTGGATAATACAGAATATGATGTATCCATTCTATATTGTTTAGTATACAATACCTCTTCATTTCATTACCTTTGAAATGTGACCCACTGTCACTTTGAATCTGCATGAGCTTCCATAATATAGACTTATGAGATCTAGAGTTTTACAGGTGTTTTTCTGGGTTGCATTCTTATAAGGACATGCCACTAGTACACCTGAATAGGTGTCAACACAAGTACATATAAATCTGCATCCTTTATCTTGTGATAGTGGACCAATATAATCTATTTGCCGGATTTGGGCTGGGACCTTTCCTCTTGCTATTTCTCCAGTCACTACCCGAGGAACAGTTCGCTCCTTTTCCAGTTGACATATATAACATTCTTCTGCTATCTGTTTTAACAGTGAATGAGAGATACTAATACTTCGATCTTCTGCCCGCTGGTGTGTGGCCTGGACCCTCAAATGATGGGCCGTTTGGTGGACCCATTTTGCTAATACCAGATCATTAGTTGGCAACGTAGGGACAATATGTTAAGTAGCAATCTTTGCCAATCAATCAGCATGAGCATTATACTCACGTTCTGGCGTGGTGAGGGCCACATGAGCATCTACACGAAAAATTGACAAGTCAGTGACTAAAGATATGTTCCAGATTTCTTCCCATAATTCTTTGCACCAGACTTGTTTGCCATGAATTTCCCAATTTTGATTTTTCCACATGGGCATCCATGTAGCTAACCCATTAGCTACCGCTCATGAATCAGTGAATATATGACACTGTCCTCCTTGTTCTATTTTGATGGCTTGATGTACTGCCATAAATTCAGCATATTGACTACTTTCACCTATCTCAGTACTTTCCAAAGCCCTTCTAGTAAGTACATGGGTTACAGGCTACTGCTTTGCAATGTCATTTTTGGCCCAAATATTTCGCTGTCCCATCAGTAAACTATGCATGTCTCCTTTTGTTCTTCAGTTAATCCATCATATCCCTCATTCCATTTAACAGAGGATTGTACCAACCATTGCTTTGGCTCAGGGGGTGTGTCATTCCCCTCAATTTCTATATTTGCTACAGATTCATGCAGAGCAGAGACTCCGCTTTTGCCTGTTTTCACTCTGTTTTGAATATACTACTTCCATTTGATTATACTAGCCTCTTCAGCATGTCCAATTCTGTGAGAAGCTGGGGTACTCATTACCCAGGTCATAATCGGGATTCCAGGTCTTAATATCACTTCATGGCCCAGAATCAGTTGTTCAGTCTCCACCAAAACCCTATTTAATATGCAGCTAACAACTGCTTTTCAAAAGGTATATACTGGACTTCAGATGAAGAGTTTCCTACACCAAAATACCAAGAGTACATTTCAAAAGGCTCTGTCGTTTTTGCCATAAACTCCAGTTTGTGTAATCATCTTGTACAGTCACTTGTAATTCCACCGGACAATTTTGCATTGACCATAAATGTAGGGCCAATTGTATGGCAGCCTTGGCTTCTTCAAAAGCTTTATTCTGCTCAAGTCCCCAATAGAATTTGTATTTCTTCTGAGTGACTTTATACAAAGGTTTCAAAATCTGCCCCAGATGTGGAATGTGGTGCCTCCAATATCCAAACAATCCTATGAACTTTTGGGCCTCCTTCTGATTGGTAGGAATGAGAAAATACTGAATCTTTTGTCGGGCTTGTGGAAGAATCTCTCGTAGTCCCTTATTCCACTGTATACCCCAAAATTTTACATTTTGAGCTGGTCCTTGAACCTTTGCAGGGTTAATTTCCCACCCTTTACTTTTTATATGCTCAATTAGAAGGGTTAAACTCGTCTCCATTTCTTTTGCTTCTTTTCCTTGTATCATGATATCATCAATGTAATGGGTAAGTTGTATACCAGGTAGCTTCAATTCATCCAACAGTTCAGCCACAATGACAAATAGTGGGGCTATGCAGGTATCCTTGCAGCAAGCAGGTAAAAGTATATTGCCTTCTCTGCCAAGTGAAAGCAAACTGGTCCCATTGTTTAGGATCTATTGGGATAGTGAAGAAGGCATTCGCCAAGTCAATTCTGGATCCTTTCTACTAAGGTGACTATATCTGGAACAGCAGCATACAAAGGAGGAGTCACCTTATTCAACTGTCTATAATCCACAGTCATTGTCCATGTCCCATCCCATCCTGCTTCAACATGTTCCTTTATAGTAGTGGTAATTTCATCTTGCCCACCTGGCACACGATACTGCTTTAAAGTAATTACTTCAGAAGGTTCAGGTAAAGCGATTGGGTCCATTTTTATTTTTTCCACTAAAACTGTATTAATTCCTATCTTCCTTACAGCGAATTGGTATCTTCCTTCAGGTAAATTCAGAGTCGTGCCTCTCAATATATCTATTCCAATGATGTATTCAGGAATGGGTACAACAACCACAGTATGTTCTTTCTTAGGTAATTACCCAATTTTCATTGTTATATTAACTTGTCTGGCTGATATTTCAGCCCCTCCAAGCCCTGTGATGATAATAAGAGTTCCATGTTTAAACTTATCAGGGTTTCCATAGGTAAGTGTGGCCTCAGCCCCGTACTGAGCAACACCCTAGTTACAGTAGTTGATTCATTCTTCCAATATATTATTAAACCAATATGGGATCCGCAATCTCCTGGGTATATTTCTTTAATCTGGGCTAGGTCTCGGCCTATTTCCTATTCTCCTTGAAGGTGGGGCAAACTTCGATACAACGATTTAGATTCTCCCTGAAGGTGAGGCAAACTTGGATATTCAGGAGTACCTGCAGGGGTGGTTCCTGCTTCCCTATTCATTCTAATGTTAAGTACTTTTTCTTGGTACATCTTATGCAGCTCTTCAGTTGGAATGCCATCTATTCCTCTAAAATCCACCCCTGCTTTCAATAGTTCCCTTCTTATCAATCTATTTTGTCTTTGAATCCTCTGGCTATTTACCCTTCTCTCTAGAGGATATTTATCTCTTCCCCATTCCCTAAGTCACTTAATTGTGAAATCTCATCCAGCACCTCCGAAAGAGGGTGCCCTATTTCCCCAATTAATAGAGTCAGAATTAGGTGCTAATAAGCAAGAGGAGCTATCTTCACTATGATATTTTTATGAGGAACTCCTGGGGGGTATCATGATGTGTATTTGCATCTCCAAGCATGATAGCAGTTTTCATTACCTCCTCCTTTAGCTTTGTCATATAGTCTCTAAGTGAGTACCAGGATCTGTCTCTACCAGGCCACATAGAGTCAGTAGGATATTGCTTTTTGCATCCCTCTGCAGCTAAAGCGAACAGATTAGTTCCGTTGAGGCCTCCTCAAATATGGTGATCCCTAAAAGCTTAGTGTACAAAAGGATTCTGACTGATGCTTATGAATTTTAAGCAATCCACACTGTCCAGTGTTATTCTTCCAGCGCCTTCATCAGTGATTCTTACCATCCAAGACACTAAAGACTCTCCCATTCTTTGGCTGAATCTACTCAATATGTAAGTAATCTCCTGTTGAGTGAAATCCTCAATTATCTCCCTGGACTCTGTTTGACCCTGGTAGTTCTCCTGTCTTCTTCGTATGGGGAGAACTTCTGCATTAGAATACTCCTCATCTAACCTTGTTCCATTCTCTTCACATACATTCTTCTGGCAGCTGTCGGGGCAACTCTGCCCAGCCTGTACAAAAGCTGCATGCACATTCCTTCTGCCAGTTTTTTGCTTCCTTTTAGCTACATGAACAGTAGCTTTTTCTTCTACCACCTGAGACCCTCCAGTTTGCACTTCTGAATGCTGTGGCACAGAAGAATCCTCAGGCAAACCAGCCAACTCCCTAGCCATCTGAGCTTTTTCCTCCAGCAGCTTATCTCTACTTTTACACATCAGGCGATAACTTGTTAGCAGGACCCAGCCTCTCCTGTATAATCCTGCCAGTTCTTTGCCTGGTTCTATGGGTATTCCTTGCAAACATCTTTCCAAATCTCCAGGTTCTCCCTCTTTTAGCCTTGGTTCCCAGTTTCTACAGGGCCCTGTGCTTTTGGCCCATTCTTTGGTTAGAGACAAATAAGGCAAATCCTCCCATCCTGGGATAGCCATTTCTCCCTCTAAAGCCCCCCTGCTTCCAAACAGAAGCCTGATATTTTGTGACCCTGCCCCTGTCATCAAATGTATCAACAATGCAATATTCACAATTTTGTAACTATACAGTAACTATAAATATGCTGATATGGTTATTAATCACAAAATATAACAGGCTTTCTACATGGGAAATATAGCTAGACTATTTATTCAAATACCAGAAAACTGAGTCCCCAAACCAGAAAGTCAAAGCCATCACAGTAGTTTTGAAGTTGGCACATGTAGTTAATGTACTATTACACCCACATTCTCAAGCCTTCAAAACAGGACAGGCTACCTGAGGCAAAGATCCTCCACTCCTCACTCACGGCAACTGTTCAGCGTCCACGCAGCTTGCTCCCAGCAGCTCCAGCCCCCTGCGGTTCCCGTCCCTGGCAATCCTCAGCAGGAGTCCTTAGCAGAAATTCTGACTGGCTCAAAAAAAGTAGGAGTTCGCCCCGCAGCCACAGCCACTGCCGTTGCTTCCACTTCCAATCACGGGGCTGACTCTAGCTTGGCTCCAGCTTCCTCTTGCCCCACCCCTTCCTGCTACGTCAGCAAGTTCAAGGGGCATGGAAGATCTTCAAATCCCATAACCATTACAAACATTTAGCCAACCTGATTTTAAAAAAGGTCAGAAAATCAAGCCAACAAAATAGCAAATAAACAGTGAAATCACACATATATACACACACACAGAAAAAAAACCCAAAGAAATAAAAACTATCAGAACTTACATATAAGCATATGTTAACAAAAATGAGAACATAAAAGAGGAATACCTTCAAAAATATAAAACTATATGTCCAAAATAACTGAAAGTCAACTAGAGATCTCAAATAATCCAATATGAGAAAATATTGGCTAAAATGATAGGAGAAAGCAACAAATGTTGGAGATGTGGAAAAATCAGGACACTATTCCCTGTTGGTAGAATTGTGAACCAATCTGATCATTTCAGAGAACAGTATGAAATTATGTCCAAAAAGTTGTAAACTGCCTACACTCTTTGAATATAACTATTAAGTCTGTCTCCCAAGATAATTAGGGGAAAAGGAAAAGAACCTGTATGTTCTAAAATATTTATAATAGTTCTCTTTGCAGTGGCAAAGAACTGAAAATTGTGGAGATGACCATCAGTTGGGCAATGGCTAAACAAACTGTGGTATAGGATCATGATGGAATACTACTGTGCTATAAGAAATGATGAGTTTGTTGATTTTAGAAAAACATGGAAAGACTTGCATGAAATAAAGAACAGTGAAAAGAACAGAACCAAGAGAACACTATATACAGTAACAGCAATACTGTTTTAAGAACAACTCTGAATGACTAAGGACCTATGCAATCTGCCTCCAGAGAAAGAACTGATAAATAGATATACATAGTATGATTTACATATATATATTTTATACAAACAAACACACACACACACATTTGTGTCTAATGGAAGCCATCTCTAGGGTGGGGAGTGGGGGCAGAATATAAAAAGTACACAGCAGAGAATAAAAGAAAATGTAGAAGAAAGCATAGAAAGCAATAGTACTTATTATGTAGTTTTTCAAAAAAAGTTAAGTGTGAAATGTAAATTCATGTTTTTATGGTGAATTCTTTTAGATTGTGCTGTGTACATGGAAATGTTCTCTTTTTTAGTCTTTATGTATTTGAATTCAAAATGAACAAAAAAAATTTTAATTAAAAAAAAGAATGCATGGTCTAACAGAAGAGAAATTAAAAGACCCCACTAATTTTTTTTTTAAAACTGCAAATAAGACTTCTAGGATATCCCAGATTTGGGAGTCCTATAAACAATAATAATCATTCAAACCATGAACGTATGATCTCACAAAGGGAGCTAATGTAAAGAGCAAACTTGGAAAATACTTACATTTAGGGAAGGAAAAAAAAGGAATTGGTCAGAGGCAAAAAATTAACCAAGAAAGGACATTTACTCCTCTCCCAGGCTGTGCTCTGTTCTCTACCATGACCTAGAAACCTCTTCATCCTGGAAGCTCACTCTAGCCCTCAAATTCACACATTAGATGTGTTCTCCACCCTTGCAGCCTCTCCCTCTGATTAGATGACTCCTTTCAGAACCTCTATTGAAGGAAGGCACCAATCCAGCCATGTCTCATTTCTCTCCCAGCTGTACTCTGGACTTTCTCTACCATGTTGCTATCCACCCCATATCTTTGCCTTTCCTGTTTTCAGTTTCCTTTTTTACACATTGTCTTTCAGCATTAGAATGTAAGTTCTTTCAAGACTGGGACTCTTTCTACTCGTTACTTGTATTCCCAGTGCTTAGCACAATGCCCGGACCATAATAAGTGTTTAATAAGTGCTTGTTGGCTGACTGAATACAATATCACAAGAAGCCAAGAAGGCAAAGAGCTTCAAAGTCCTAGGTTTTCGATGACTAGCATGTAGCTGAGTAGGTCCTCCTGAGTGATGTAAGTAAGAAATAGTCAATACTAAAATTCTACAGACAAAATGACTTAGAACAGGGGTTGGCAAACTATATAATTCAAGCTGTTTTTAGCTCTTAGGCACACAAGAACAGATCACAGACTAGATCTGACCTACGTACAAGCCATCATTTGTCAAGCTCTGACTTAGAAAAGACCTGTGGATCTGGTGAAAAGGAGAACACTAGTGTGCTTCCAGAGAGATGCTAATATAATCCATCTCCCATCTCTTCCATGAGCTTGCCGACATAATCATTCCCCCCTCTCTAATCTGTGGTCTTTCACCTGGTTTTAAACACTTTTTCCAAGCTGCTGTTCAGGTGAAACAATAATGTAAGCAGAGGCCTTAGGAACTTCTTCATCAGGGGCCAACATGTGCCCTATAAATATAGGCTTCTCCTTTGCTTCTTTGTATGTTTGTTTTTCATGCTTTAAGTGGAGACTGGAGATGCTTATGACCTTGTGAGTTACGAAAGTTCAAGAAAGTGAGCTACTAAATTTCAGGAGACAGAATCTATGTTATTTTCCCAGAAGCCTGAATTAAGTAGAGAGGTTCCAAGCAATTTGCCTGACTTAGCCCAGTCTTAAGCAGCGATGCCACATTTAGAAGTGAATTGGTTGGACAAATGCTATGTAAAAACTGTTAAATTGAAGCCACCATATTTAGGAACTGAATTTGTATGGCAAAGACTATGCTCCCCACCCAGGTGTTGGGAGGAAACATTTATCACTTCTGTTCTTACTATAGCTTAATAGTATTTCTTTGTAAAAACAGTTTTTAAAAACCTGCCATCTCTATGCATACTGGTTCTTCCCCTGCTGCCTATAAACATGCCCAAACCTTGACTTCAAATGATCCTACTATACCATTAATGTATCCTATATCTTTACCTATCCTCCCATTTATGTCAATCTCCTAGAAAAAATGCTGCCTATATTCCATTTCCTTTCCACTGACTTCTCAACCCCTTTTAGTATGGCTTCCAATATCATTACTAAACTGAAATAATTCTCTACAAAGTTAACAGTGATCCTGTAATTGTCAAATCAAATGGACTTTTCTCAGCCCTCATTCCTCTTGAATGCTGCAGTATTTTAAAACGTTGAGCAAAGTATCCTGGATACTATCCTCTGTACTGTCATGACACTCATCTATGGGGTTTCTCCTACTTATCTAAAAAATTCTACTCAGTCTCCTATGCAAGATCGTTACCTATGTCCTGTCCCCTATGGGTGGGTTTATCCTAAGGTGCTGGGTCCCCTTTTCTTCTCTCTTTCTACACCCTTTCTCAATGATCTGATCAACTCCATGGCCTCAATGACCTCAATGTAGATAACTCCCAGATCTCTATATCCAGATCTAGTCTTTCCCTTGAGCTCCTTTTCTACATGACCAACTACTAACTGGACATTTCCAGTCAGATATTCCACAAGCACATCACATCTGACATATCCAAAAAATAATTCATCTTTTCCCCCTAAACTCCCTCCTAACTTTCCTTCTGTCAAGGGCACTACCATTCTTCTGTCACCTGGATTAGAATCCCTTTCCCTTTCACTCACATCTCAAATGAGATATTTTATAAAGCACTGAGCACAGTACTTGGCATAGAGTAGGAATGCTTGACCTCTTCCTTTGATAGTCACCACTCTAGTTCAAGCTCGCATAATACCTCAACTTGATTATTTTGACAGTATCTTAATTGGTCTCCTTACCCCCGCGCCCCCATGAGGCAGCTAGGTATCCCATTGGACAGAGTAATGGGCCTGGAGTCAATAAGACCCAAGTTCAAAACAATCCTCGGACACTTACCAGCTGCATGTAAATGAACAAGTCAGTTAACCTCTGTTTGCTTCAGTTTCCACAGCTATAAAATGGGACCTGCCTAACAGGATTGTTGTGAGATTCGAATAAAGATAATATTTTTAAAGTGCCTAGCATTGTACCTGGCACATAATGGTGGTTGTCCTTCATGCTCAAAGAAGACAAAATGGCATCAATATGTCAGAGTCAAGGTACAGTGTATCAAACTATGGCTGATCAGACCAATGTGAGCTCAAAAGGTCTACCACAAATCAGGCACAAATAGTCCATATGAACATTTGGAGTGGAGATGTCTCTAAATTTGCATATCTCATGCTTCTTTTGAGCTACTGCAATTTTACTTTGCTCACAGAGCATAGCCTCTTCTTTAATGTGGGCATACCATGCTGGGTGGTCCTGTTCTAGTGTCTCCCATGTCTCACAATTGATTCCAAAGTTCTTCAGAGCAACCTTGAGAGTATCCATATATCACTTCTTCTGATCTTCATGTGAGCACTTGCCTTTTGTGAGTTCTCCATAAAATAGTCTTTTAGGCAAACATACATCTGGCACTGAAACAACATGGCCAGTCCATCAGAATTGTATTCTCTGCAAGTAGAGTTTAAATGCTTGGTAGTTCAGCTAGAGAAAGAACCTCAGTGTCTGGTACCTTATATTGTCAGGTGATTTTCAGAATTTTCCTAAAACAATTAAAATGGAAGTGATTTAGTTTCCTGGCACGACACTGATATACTGTCCTGGTTTCACAGGCATAAAACAATGAGGTCAGCACAACAGCTCTGTAGACCTTCAATGTAGTAGATAGCCTAACACCTCTTCTCTCCCATACTTTCCTTAGGAGCCACCCAAACACTGAGGTAGTTATAGCAATACATGTGTCAACCTCACTATCTATGTGTACACCCCTAGAAAGCATTCTGCCAAGACAAGTGAACTTATCCACGGCATTCAAAATTTCTACATTTGCTATAACCAATGCTTTCATGTATGGATGGTCTAGTGATGACTGATGGAGAATCTCTGTTTTCTTGGTGATAACTGTCAATCTAAAATTAGCACAAGCAGTAGTAAACTGATCTATATTCTGTTGCATCTCAATTTCAGAGGCTGCACTGAATGGAAAATCATCTGTGAACCAAAAGTCACACATCAACTCTCCCTCCACTTTGTTCTTGGCTTGTAGCTTTTTCAAGTTAAATAATTTGCAGTCAGTGTGGTAGCTGGCCTCAATGCTGTTTTCATCCTCATTAAAGATGTCTGACAACACTGCTGAAAACACCATGCTAAAAAGCATGGAAGCAAGCACACAGTCCTGCTTTCCTTCACTGGTAACTGGGAAAGCATAAAAACATTAAGTATTATCCAGAACCCGTGCAAGCATGCCATCATGAAACTGGCATACAATACTGATGAACTTCTTCAGGCAACCGTATTTTGCCGTGATCTTCCATAAATCCTCACAACTGACAGCAATCAAAGGTCTTAATCAGATTAACAAATGTTTGCAGATTTCTGTTCTGCTCCTGGCATTTCTCTTGTAATTGTCAGGCAGGAAATACCATCTTGACTGTTCCTTGACCCTTTCTGAAGCCACATTAGCTCTCAGGTAGATAATCATCTTCCAGGTCAAGGAAGAGGCCATTAAGGAGGACTCTAAAAAGAATCTTGCTGCAGTGACTAAGAGAGAGACACCCACTCCCCCATCCCTACCACCACCCTGTAATTGTCACAGGACAACTTATTTCTTTTTTCCTTTATACAGATGGACAATGGAGGTGTCCTTGAACTCCTGAGGGATAACCTCCTCTTCCCATATAACTCAGAAGGTTTAAGTCAGCTTTGTATGACCAGTGCATCCCCTGCCTTGTATATCTCAGCTGGAACAGAATCAGCACCAGATACTACAGGTGAGAGGTATCTAATGGCATTCAAAACCTCTTCTTCAGTTGGAAGTTTCAACAGAAAGAGACAGACTTCGGGGGGGCGGAGCCAAGATGGCCGTGTAGCAGCAGCAACATATCACAGCTCTCACATAGCCACCCCAAAATACCCATAAAACAGGACTCTAAACCAATCCTAGAACTCCAAAACGCACACAAAGATACTTCCCACTAAAGTCAGCTCAGCTACGAGGAACCATAGCAGCACTGCGAACCAAAACCAGCCTGCCCTGAAGCTGTGGCTGTGCCCCAGGGGTGGCTGGACGGGAGGAGCCTCTCAGGTGAGCGGATTAGCAGCAGCTGCGAGTGGAGTTTGCGAAAGGGGGAGATAAGCAGTCCGGCGAAAGGCCTCCAGAGTGGAAAAGCGGAAAAGCAAAAGGCAGAGGTTTTGCACCCGCCTCCGCGTTGCAGCTTCCCGCCCGTGGCCTGCAGACAGCAGGGGGACTTAGCGATTGTTCTCAGGCCACTGCTCTCGCGTTGAGCGGCCTGGATCCGGATCGCCGTCTTGGGCCTCCGTCTTGGGCCTCCGTCTTGGAGTCTTTATTATCCAGTCAGCCGGAAGTATTTAGGAAGACTCCCAGCATCTTCCTGAGAGCTATGGCAGCCGGGAGGACCCCAGCGATTTGGGACAGAGCTTTCCCTTCTGGAAGCAGAGCCCCACAGAGATTTAAAAAAAAATCACGGTCTGAAGAACCA
>JAQQSU010004746.1:0-13996 GCA_028627135.1 Pseudochirops cupreus
GTATAATTTATTTTGAAATAACTGGAATGATGAGTCAGTCCAGCATAATTCCCTTTAGGATGTTAACCCTCAGTATGAAATACCTAACTATAAATAAAGTCCTTTATTCTAGTCAACTTTTCTTTTTATCTCAATCACTACATGACAGACTACTAAAAGGACTAACACTTTCTTGGTATCTTCCAATCCCCAAAGACAGTTAATGATAAACCAGGTAGTCACTGATTTGGGGGACATTATGCCACAGATAATTCTCCTGCAATTAGCTACCCTATGTCAATTACCTTTTGTCTTATCACCATGATTTGGATGACTACCCTACCAATCAGTTATAACTCCAACATTCAATACCACACTCATAGGGTATAACTTGGTTAACACAGGGCATCCCAAAAGTCTTGGTGTAATTTTAAATTATTATTAAGGCTTAAAACCTTAATAGCTTTAATTGTTTAAAAATACAATAAGATATATAGAAAATTAAAAGGAAACACATAAAAGAAAATGGGGAGAAGGGAAGAGGAAGAAAAAGGAAAAGAGAAGGAAGAGGAGGCAAACCTTTCTAGTCACCTCAAATGCAAAATGAACAGATTGGATAAAAGGATCTCTAAGGTCTCTATCAGCAGTAAAGTTCAATCATTTCAAGATAGTAGGGATAGTTCAGTGGCACAGGGTTTTATAGGCAATAATAAGGTAACTCAGTGGGTAGAGTGCTGGCCTTGTGTCAGGAAGACTTGAATTCAAATCTTACCTCAGGCATTCACTAGTTGTGTGACCTGGCAAATCACTTAACCTCTCTCAGCCTCAGTTTCCCTATCTGTTAAAGGAGAATAATAAGAGCTCTGACCTCCCAGGGCTGTTGTGAGGATCAAATGAGATAATACGTAAAGTACTTTATAAAACTTAAAGTTTTATATAAATGTTAGCTATTATGATTATTTTAGGAGACAATTTCACACATTTTGACAAACCAACAAGTTGTACATTGAAAGTCTTCTTTACTGAGCATTTTTTAAGGGGAATGGAATGGAGTAAAAAAAAAAAGTAAAATAACAAAATAACAAGCCAAGTAGAAATACAAGGTTGTCATATTCAGAGGAAACTTAAAACTTAAAGCAATGCAGTTTGAAATTAGATAGTTGAGAACTATGTTAACTGGGCCAAAAGATTTGGTCCAATAGGATTTAATGATCTCTAATTTCCTTAGCTCTGCAATTACAATCCCTTAGTGAGCCAAGCCATATAGAATGTAGTCACAAACTCTTTTTCTTTCATATCCATTTCTGTTTGCGAATTTAGAGCTAGATCACCTTCGCTTAAATTTAAGGAGCTAAATCTACAATGTTTACAATGACTCTATGAATCAGATGAGTTTCTTTATTGTAAATGCCATTGACCAAGCCCTAGGACAATCCAGAGCTAGATTAACATTTGGTTTTAACTTGTTTTCTAGTATAAGTATGCTAGTCATTCTTCATTTAATCTTTCCTAAAACAAGCTACAAAACTGGACATAAACAACTCTAACTTGAATCAAGAAACTGGTCCAGAATCTTTAACTTTAATCTTTGTGTCCCAGCTTCTCTTCCCATAAAATTGGGAATACTAGGATCATGTGATCATGGATTTAGAGCTAGAAGGAACTTTAGAAATATCTAGGTTAACCCCCTCATTTTACAAATCGGGGAACCAAGATCCAGAGAGCTTAAGTGATTTTCCCAAAGTTCTAATAAATGGCAGAGGTGGCACACTAGATTGAGTGCTTGATGTAGAGTCTGGAAGACCTGAATTCAAATCCTGCCTCAGACATTTACTGTGTGACTCTACATAAGTTGCTTAACCTCTGCCATAGTTTCCTTATCTGTAAAATAAGATAATAATAGTACCTGCCTCCCAGGGTTGTTGTGATGATCAGTTGAGATAATATTTGTAAAGCTTTTTTGCAACCCTTGAAGTACAATATAAATGTTAGCTATTATTATACAGCATTTGAACCCAGGTCCTCTGACTTCAAACCCAGGGCTCTTCCCATTGTGTAATAGACCAAATGTGGAAAGATCTGGCCACAAACACCTGGAAGGGGCTTGGGATAATAATTACTTGGGGGAAAGGGTATATTTGTATTTCCCCAGGTGATGGAGCTGTTTCAATTTGATTCCCACAATGGCGTAATTGAGTGATCATAGGGCCTTCAAGGAATGCATCTGAGGCAGCAAATACTCTGCCAACATCCTTCTAGAAAGAAAAGACACACACCCACACACACACACACACACACACACACCGCAACAGGATGACACACTTGAGAGTGCAGAGCTGCTTAGTCCTGCTGACATCACTCATCCTGAATAACCACAGCAGAGGGTGATCAAGAACAACTATGCACTCAATAGGACTTGTGAAAAACCTTTGTAGCTATTGACAATTGTACATGAACAATACCATTTATGCCAATTTGGCTGCTTGTCTTTTCCACCAATTTGCTTACATTACCACAGATGACAAACATTGAAGGACCTTATAGAAAGTTATTTGCATTTAATGCCAACTTGTGCAGTATATAGACCACACTATTGTTAGAGGTGGGCAGATTATGATTGTAACTCAAGCCCCTTGCCCTTTAAGTAGTATTGGGTGGTTTGGTAGTCCTTCTGATAGGATGCTTATGCAATTGGCAAAAAGGGGATGGTGAAAGAAGTGTATTTTGTATATTGTTTGCTGTTACAATGCTTCCACAGTTCTTGCAGTATCTGTCACCTCTTTACAGAGCAGAGAAATATCTCGATAGCAAAAATGAATGTCTATTGCTGATTGATTGAAAATGTGAAAGAGGTGATTACAGCTAAATATTGATGAAGTATGGTTGTGGATTTCATACTATCTGTGTAACACCAGTAAGATAGTAGATCTGACTGTGATTGGATATATGTTGCTTCTTCCCCTGATTACATGGTGTCTCTTTGCAATTTGCATTGTTCCCAATATGTTGCCAGTGTCAGACTCACTCACTGTGTGAAGTTACCACTGACCTGCTTCACCTATTCTTGTAACAAAAGAAAGGGGGAGATGTGGAGGACCACAGACCCTGATGGCTGAACAAGCCCTCTGAGGTGTTTGGCCTGCTGATAGGCCTGGGTCGGTTCCCTATCCCCCAGGAAGATGCTCAAGCATACAGGTGTGAGGATTAGGTCCTCTAGATATGCATGGCAAATACACCCATGGCCTGGGACAAAGAAGTATGCAATGTCCACAGGGGAAAGCAATTAAGAAGTGTCCTATAAAAGCCTGGACACAGGGTAATAAAGTTGGCTCTATTTTCACCATTCTGAGAGTTCCCGTCTCTCTTTTATGCACTAGCAGCCTCTGGGTCAGTGATTCTTTCTCGACCTTGTCTGGGGACAACAGGGCTCCCATATTTTCTCAGCCCTGCTATGGGATGGCAGGGCTCCCCAAAATCAGCTCCCCACATCATTGTAGCAAACTTCGTCGCCAGAAAGAACTCTCAGTTAAAAGGTCTTGAAAAAGAAAAAAAAATCCAATTTCATTCCACCAAAAAGTTGTAGTTCCCTGGCCAGAGTCCTGAACCATGATTTCTATTTTCCTTTCCCAACTGACTTTCAAGGCAATGGCTTGACCACTAGCTCCTTCTCTCTTTTCCTTTTCCATAATTATGTACTGCTTGGTTGATGGGCTCAGCATCAATGATCTGCATTGGCCTGTGAATCTGAGTCCTTCTTTCCTAGTTCTGCAGATCTTGATGATATCTTGCAAATGTTACAGCAGTAGTCCCAGGCCAGTGGAACCAGTAATGATGCAAGGCTGATGACTCCATGAGGAAAGTAGAAATCATTGGAAATACAGATGGAGTCTTAGAACACACAACACTCCTGCTTCCTTTTTCAGCCACCTGTCTGTTATCATGTCAGATCACTGAGATGACCATGGCCACCCCTTCAGTCTCAAAGCCCTAAGCAAGAAAAGCAAGTATGACAAGGTTGGAAGGAAGTGAAATAAGGCATTTAACTGATGAAATGGGGACTCTGCTTTCAAGTATTTGTGGGTAAACCATAAAGTTGATGACTTTAGGACTGACAAAACAAAATATGTCACATTGCATATTACATGCAATTATATCATGAATGACTAGAAGGTACAATGGATACAGTAAAGGGCCTAGAATCAGGAAGACTCACCTTCCTAAGATTGTATCTGACCTCAGGCATTTACCAGGTATATGACCCTGGACAAGTCACTTAACCCTGTTTGCCTCAGTTTCCTCATCTATAAAATGAACTGGAGAAGGAAATGGCAAACCACTCCAGTGTCTTTGCCAAGAAAATCCTCATTGGGTCACAAAGAGTTGGACATGACCAAAACGACCAAATAATAACAACATGATAAATGATGAAAGATGGATAAATAGATACATACACACACATATGCATTTAAAATATATACACGTATTTCTTTTGATGAAAGAAATATTTATCTTGTCATACATATCATCAACTTTGTAGTGTATTATGTTTGTGTATGTGTGTAATGTGTATATCTTTGTATGTGTATATCTCCATGTTTCCTAATTGGGATATGGAAAAACTTAGATGCCATAGAAGGGTAGGACTAGGGAATAGACTTTTGATTTCACTAGTATGAAAAGTTCCCTGGTAAGAAAATTCCCTCTACCAATACAGGTCAACATCTTCTCTGCAATTTATAGCCAGAGAGTTGCTCCTAGAACACAGAGTTTCAAGTGACTTGCTCAGAGTCTATAATGGCAATGGAAATTTGAAGATCTTCCCTGCCCCTTAATAAGCCTAAGGGAATTTGAAGACCTTCCCTGCTTTGAAGATATGCTGCCCCCAATAGGCTGAATGTAATCAATGGAGCCTGTGGTAGAAGAAGTTTGTTGAAGGGTAGAGCAGAACCCACAGGAAGCTAGGAGTCAGAGCAGCTAGCAAATGTTGGGAAGAAAGGATGCATCCAAGGGAAACAGTTAGGCTTGTAAGTAAAAGTTGGTGTTTGTCACCTACTGTGACAGCTAGGCTTGTGTTGGTTTGTGTGAAGGCTAAAGGAAACTATGGCTTTCTGTGCTGTTGTGGCTTATTAACTGCTTTGCTACTATGATGGAATTGGCTTACTGGTTTGGGGATTTGGTTTTCTGGTGTCTGAATAAATGTTTTATTTCTGTCTTCTATATGGAGAGTCTGTTATATTTTGTGATCCAGCACCATGCAGGTATATTTATAGTGACCATTGGCACTGTGAATGTTGTGTTGGTGCTACAGAGTTATAAAGCCAGTATGTATCGGAGCTGGGACTTGAACCAGGCCTTCCTGCTTCCAAAGCTTGCTATTTAGCTAATATGCAGCAATGCCTCTCCACAGAGGGGTATTCATGATCAAACACTGCTAATGGGCAAGGAGTGAGAAAAAAGGAAGTGGAACAGGAGATATAGTGATAAGATCAGAAACTACAAGACCTGCATTCAAATTCGTGGGCAAATCACAACTTCTCTCACCCTCAGTTTCTTCACCTATAATGCGGGATTGCACTCGATGCCCTCTAATACCCCTTCCAACTTTGATCTTTGAGAAGAGAATATAACATTGGTTTTTGGAGAGGAGAGAATTCACACTGGGCAAAAAAAAAAAACTGTTAGGGAGTCTGGACAGACACTCTCTAAGCCCTAAAAATATTAATCATACCTTTGTATGGACCTTTGGTCCTCCCTGGCTTAAATGATCTAAAAGCCAACATTTGCATAGAGATTAAAGGGTTCTACACAGATTATTTGAGACCAGTCATGGTGTAAGATTGGAATAACCATGACCAACCACTCCAGTATTTTTGCCAAGAAAACCCCAATGGGGTCTCACAAAGGTTGGGCACAACTGAAATGGCTAAACATCAACAAAAAGTTAATTTATTGGTTGTTCCCAAAAGTCCGAGACCAATAGTTCTCCTTGCCTCAAAGTCTTCCCATTCTGCTGTAGGTCCTAGCACTAGTACCCTCGACTTGCCCCATGGCAAGATTTTAACCCTGCCTCTACCACTTAATAGATAAGCAGCTTCGAGGAAGTCATTTAATCTCTCTGAACTATAAAATGCTAGGATTCAGCTAGATCATCTCTAAGAACCTGAGAACCATAGCACTGAGGTCCTATGAGTTTCTATAACACATTCTATCAACTCTTCTGTGGTTATTGGAATTTTAAAAATGGCTTCCAAAGAGAAGGGCAATGCTTAACAAAGTAATATATGCCTAATGGAGTCATTTCAGGTATAAATTGGAGAGATATTTTCCATAAGAGACCTCATAGTTCTTCTGATTATATAATTGATTAACTGTTATAGATTATATATCTCTATTTTTTGAGGCAATTAAGGGACCATTGGCTAAAATAGCCTGTGTGTTCTTTTGATCTCTTTAATGTAGTCATTGATTTATAAGATAGATATAGATATACCTATAGATAAGAGAGATATTCCTCTTTCTAAGAAGCAGATCTGACCATGTCATTTATCTGCTCTAAAAACATCAGTGGCGGGGCAGCCAGGTGGTGCAATGAATAGAACACTGGCTCTGGGGTCAGGAGGACCTGAGTTCAAATCTGGTCTCAGACACTTAATACTTACTAGCTATGTGACCTTGGGCAAATCACTTACCCCCAATTGCCCTGCTTTCCCCACCTCCAAAAAGCAAAAAAACAAAAACAAAACAAAACATCAGTGGCTACCTATTGTCTCCAGATTAAATGCAACATCTTTATCCTGGTGTTTAAGACCCTCTACAATTTAGCTACAACTTACTTTTCAACCTTATTTCCCATTACTCTCTTTAGGCACCCATATTCTAGTCAACTTGGATCACTAGTTGTTGTCTAGATACACCATACTTTCTTCTAGTTCCATTCTCCCACGTCTGACATATACAATATCCTCATCTCTACCTTTCAGAATATTTATCTTCCTTCAAGAACCAACTCAGATGCTGCCTCATATGAAGACTGTCCTCATCCTTCCCCAGTTGAGAGTATTTTCTTCCTCTTCAAATTCTTTGAGCACTTCTCTTCCCCTGCTTTTCTGGGTATCTCCTTTGTCCCATCCCTCCCTACCTCATGTTATCCTTATCACTTATGTACCTTGGTCCCCCATTTAAATATTGTTGGGGGTGTGGAAACCTGACACTGAACACTGTATAATTATGACCAGGTTTGACTCCCATTGGGGAAATATACCTTCCTTCTTCCTCTACAGAGGTAGGGAACTATGGATGTTTAATGTTGAATATATAATCAGACTTGGTTGATGTGTTGGTTAGTTTCATTGAAAAATTTTTCTTTCTTTTTTCTTTTTTTTTATTCTTTGTTACAGAGAATGGTTCGCTGGGTAGTAAAAGAGAGAGAGATGTATTCAGAATGTTGTTGTTCAGTCATTCAGTCATGTCTGACTCTGTGACACCATGACCGTAGCATACCAGGCCCTTCTATCCTCCACTGCCTCCCAAGATCTGTCCAAACTCATGTTTGCTGCTTCCATGACACTATCTATTCATCTCATCCTCTGCCATCTCCTCCTTTGCCTTTAATCTTTCTCATCCGTAGGATCTTTTCCAATGAGTCCTGTTTTCTTATTATGTGGCCAAACTATTTAAACTTAAGTTTCAGTATTTGGCCTTCCAGTGAATATCTGAGTTAATTTCAAGTACTGAATGACTTGATCATTCAGAAATTAAGGTGTTGCAAAAAGCAAAAGCTATCAATAAAAAATTTTAATGAATAAATGTTCGTTGAATAGTTATGTAGATTTTGATCTGAGATTGCGGTTAATCAGGGTTCTAATAACCTCTTGCTTTGGAAACAGTAACTGATCAATCAATACTATCATTACTACTGGAAAGGACTTGATAATTAAATGCCTTTTATTTCCATTCAGTATTCCTATAATGCCCAAGAACAAAAATCTTTTCCCTGGTCACCACTTCTCTACATGTCTCCTCTCCCCCTATTACAATGTAAGTTCCTTGAGGGCAGAAACTGTCTCACTTTTGGATTTATATCCCCAGGGCCTGGCATGTAGTACCTGACACTCAGAAGGTACTTAATAAATGCTTTACATTCATGGAGATGTCGACTGTATAAGCCAGAGCCAGTCCTAACTGAAGTCATCCCAAGAATCATTTAATAGCAAGTTATTGTCAATCGAACCAAACAAGCTTCTAACCTGTGGGTGGCCAGAACCAAACAGAGCAGTCTAGAGGCAGGAGAGTCAGGAATCAAACAGAAGTTTAATTTCAAAGTGAGGGAAACAGCTTGCAAGCAAGGAGGGGGTCTATCTAGATTCTAGACATGGGTCCAGGGCCCCATCTCAAGTGAGGGGACCCACTTTAGCATGGCTAAACCATGATACTTATACCAATGGCAATGTACTGAATGTCAAGAGACAAGTCTGATTCACAGGAGGACTTCATGACCAGAACATGTCCAGGCTTGTTTGGTGTTTGTCCACGCTCAGAGAACAACCAGTGCTGGTCAAAGCAACACAATAATTATGTGATTTTGCCAGAGGGCAAGTACCAAGGATTGTTGTTATGCTGAATTCAGGGCACAGCCTGCTTGCTGGGTCTTAGCTCTGGAAAACAGGGTGTCTCCTAATATCTTGACATTATGAAGTGAGAATTGATATTCTTGATCTACAAACAAGACCAGAAGTCAATAAGACAGTTCTTGCTTTATATAAATTTGCGTTATGCAAATTTGACTGACCACCCTACATCCCTCCCCTCCTGCCACCCCATGGAGTAGGAGGGCTGCAGAAAGGTCCATTTACATTAAGCTAAAACTTGTTTACTCTAAGGTTTGTCATCTAGGTTAGGGTCAGAGCTTGAGGAAATAGGAACCTGGAAATATTCCCTACTCCTAATTTAAGACAAATTTTCTTATCAAGTTGAAATGCAAATGAAAAATGTAGAGTCAGTGGAGAAAACAATTTTGTATTGAGATTATACTTTTATTCACTATCTCATGGTTTCAAAACATACAAAAACATGACCCACAAGATCACCAGACTTGCTTGAAAACATCCAGTGAGATAAAAGAAGATGATAAAGACACCCCACTGTTCCAGACTCTACCCACAAGACTCCCTGAAGGCAATATAATTCTCTGTGGAGAAAAAAATAGTGGCTTCTAGTTACCACAGACTTTGGCAAGAAAGTCATCTGAGAAGGGCATGGGGGATAGCTTTAAACAAATACTGAATGAAAAGAAAAGGCATTAAATTATCAAATTAAACATAGCATGAAAGGCATAATCCTGCTTGATAACCTCCAGAACTGAGACAGCACAGTTAAAGTATTACATCAATGGACTCTGGACAATTGACTACATTTGGTTCTTATTGTTCAGGAGCTATAATGTAACACTGTACCCTACCAAACAGCTGCTGCATCCCATCCCAGCAGGCAGTTACACTTCAGTGCTCAGCAAAACGATCCCTAAACACCACCACGTTCGCCAGCCTTTCTAGAGTAAACAGAGAAACATTATAACTACAAAATAGGAAACAGTAAAATAGCATTGGTTTAGTAAAATCTACAATAACAAAAGTGCAGCAATGAGATTATTTTGCCAAAATGAATTCTAAAAACCGTTTTAAAATATTTTAAAAAAAAACATGGAGATGATTTTCCATGACCAGGAATACTAAAGTATTCAATTGATTACTTTAGAAATGCTTTCACCAAAAATAATCTCCACATCGTACTCCAAAAGAGAGTAGAAGTACCAGGAGTTTAGTAATGCCTGACATTAATATGGCACTTTTCATATATTATCTTATTTGATCCTCATAGGAACTCTGTGAGGGATAACACACAGAACACAGGCACCAAGTAGTTCAATGGTTACCACTTAGTGGTGGTAACCACTGGAGGCTGGTGGATGATGCTGGACCAGGAGGTTTGTGCTAAAAACTCTTAATGTACCTTAAACAGTATGTAATTACTAAATTTGAACACAAATATATTTTTCCTCTGTGACAAAATGCATATGCATTTTTATTTTAAAAATATTTTATTTTTTATCCAATTACATGCAAAAACAATTTTTAACAATTGGGTCTTTTTTTTTTCAAGTTTTGAGTTCCAAATTGAATCCTTCCCTCCTTCCCCTCCCCTTATACATGTGTAATCATGTAAGACATTGCCGTATTAGTCATTTTGTGCAAGAAAACTCAAATAGAAAGGAGTGAAGGAAGGAAGGAAGGAAGGGAGGGAGGGAGGGAGGAAATAAGGAAGGAAGAAAGGAGGGAGGGAAGGAAGGTAGGGAGGAAATAAGGAAGAAGGGAAGGAAGGAAGGAAGGGAGGGAGAGAGGAAATAAGGAAAGAAGGAAGGGAAGGAGGAAATAAGGAAGGGAGGAAATGAGAAAGGAAGGAAGGAAATAAGGAAGGGAGGGAGGAAATAAGGAAGGAAGGGAGGAAATAAGAAAAGAAGGAAGGGAGGGAGGAAATAAGGAAGGAAGGAAGGAAGAAAGGAAGGAAAGAAGGAAGGAAGGCTGGGAGGGAGATGTAATGCTAAGAGAATTTGAAGACCTTCCCTACCCATTAATAGGAAAATAGAGCCCCAGCCCAGGGCTAATCAGGCCCTGGGCTACAGGGAATTTCCAATTAAGTACAGGGGCACAAGGATTCTCAAGTTCCTTGGCACTCAGCCAATCAGGGGCTGAATTTTTGTTATATATTCTGGGAGGTTGGCATTTTGCTGTGGGGGTTTACTCATGAGAAGAATCTTTTGATTTCCTGATTGAGATTCTGAGTAGCCATATGTTCAGAGCCCTCCCCCCTCCACCAACTACCAGATGTTGTCTGTGCTCCCTCCATCCAGTGATGTATGTAAAGAGTATAACAATATTGTTAGGTTCAGATAGCTTCCTTATTTTCTCCCTTCCTTCCTTTCTCATTTCCTCCCCTCCTTATTTCCTCCTTCCCTTCCTTCCTTCCTTATTTCCTCCCTCCCTTCCCTGCTTCCTTCCTTCCCTTCTTCCTCATTTCTTCCCTACCTTCCTTCCCTCCTTCCCTCCTTCCTTCCTTATTTCCTCCCTCCCTCCCTCCTTCCCTTTCTTCCTTCCTAGAGCCCTATCTGTTGGTCTATGTGCTATGTGCTAATTTCTCTGATTGTATTTTCTATACTCACTTTTTTCTCTGTAATTAAAAATAGGATTGTTAACCCCTTTTGAACAGTCTTTCCTTTAAAAGCAGATCATAGAACCTATGCTAGTAGGCCATCCTGGGTGTGCTAGGGTGCTTGCCAATACATAAAGAAGGAAGGAAGGAAGGAAGGAAGGAAGGAAGGAAGGAAGGAAGTAAAGAAAGAAGGAAAATAGTATACTTCAAATAACATCACTTTTTTCTCTAGAGGCAGATAACATTTTTCATCATGAGTCCTTTGGGATTGTCTTGAATCATTACATTGCTGAGAATAGTTAAGTCATTCACAGTTGCTCATCATACAGTATTGGTATTACTGTGCACAATGTTCTTCTTGTTCTGCTCACTTCACTCTATATCAGTTCCTGAAAGTCTTTCCATGTATTTCTGAAATCATCACCCCTCATCATCTCTTATAGCAAAATAGTATTCCATCACAATTATATACCACAACTTGTTTAGCCATTCTCCAATTAATGGGAATCCCCTCAATTTTCAATCCTTTGCCACCACAAAAAGAGTGGCTATAAATATTTTTGTAAAAATAGGTTCTTTTCTCCTTTAAAAAAAATTCTTTAGAATACAGACCTAGTAGTGATATTGCTGGATCAAAAGTTATGTACAGTTTGATAGCCATTTGAGCATAGTTCCAAATTGCTCTCCAGAATAGTTAGATCAGTCCACTGCTTCACCAATAGTGTATTAGCGTCCCAGTTTCCCACATCCCCTTCAACATTTGCAATTTTTCTTCTCTGTCATAGTAGCCTATCTGATGGGTGTGATGAAATACCTCAGAGTTGTTTAAACCTCAGTGCATTTCTCTAATCAATGGTGATTTAGAGCATTTTTTTCACATAGTACATGTGCATTTCTTTGAAGCGTAAAGACTTATTTCTGCAATAATTTGAAAATATGATCATGGACACGGTGATTTGGACATTTGTGTGGCAATTACATTAAATTCTAACCTCTAAGTACAACATGTTCTTGTAGTTTCTCAGCCTATCATAGATTTTTTTTTTCCAAGCTGCTGCACAGGTTTAACATTTGAGGGCAAACCAATTCCCAGTGGATGGTCAGACAAGTAGCACATGCCCTCATTTGAGTTCTGTATGCTGCAGTGGTTTCCTTGCTACTGTGTTAACCTATAATTATACCTCATCATCTATGTAGGTCATGTGATAAAGATGTTACGAATGTTTGTGTTCTTATAGCACAAATGTAAGGCTCTCTGAAAATCACAATAGTGAGGATAAACATTACAAGTTATCACTACTCATCACAGATATCTATAGCAATAAACTTTATATTGTCTCTCATTGCACTATTAAGGCTATTGTCCAGTGTAAACTTATCTTCAGTTTGTATCACCATTTCTCCATTCTGTGAATTTTCAAATGAGCTTACCAGTAATGCTGGTCAGTCCTATGGCAGACATTCTCTATTTGCTTCAGTTTCTTTATCTGTAAAAAGAGGATGATAATGACAACTATGTTCCAGGCTTATTGTGAGGATCAAATGAGATAACATTTATAAAGTACTCAGTACAGAGTCTGACAATAAGTGCCAGATAAATGCTAGTTATTATTATTTTATTATTCTGTGAGAACATGGTGGGCCAGTGCTAGGTTAATTTGTAAATAAATATTGTTTTTAAAAAATCCAAAGGAATATAATAAGTACACTTAACACTGAATACAGTGATTATCATAAGCTAGAAGAATATTTTATGTCATAAGTAGCAATTCATTTTCATTAATTAACTGACTAAATTTTTTTTAAATGAAGTTTCCATCTCTCAACAGGAGAGCTTGTAAAATTATCTCAACATTTTCTACCACATATTTGCATGAGCAAGCAATTTCAATTTCTTCTTATTTAAAATCAAAATTAAGAAATAAACTTAATGTAGACTCAGATTGCAGATGGTATTTGTCTAGTGTTGAGTCAAATATTGCAAGTTTCTGTTCAAATATAAAGTTTAACAGAAATTAATTTATATGTAATTATTACATTGTATTAAACATCTCCAAGTTATAACTTATTTTGTTAAAACTGATAATGATATTCTATAAGATTTTTTAAAATAAAGGAATTTCATATGTAGTCTTATAGATAATAGTGAGCAAATGAGAACTACCTGAACATATTTGTTGAAATAAATGGAGCCTTATCTGTTGGTCTTGCAAAATGTCCCACAAAAAATATTAATAATTATTTTGTTTTTTTAAATTAACTTTTGTGTTTATTTTTAGTTTACATCATTCATTTCTACAAGATTTTGAGTTACAAATTTTCTCCCCATCTTTCCCCTACCACCACCCCAAAATAGCAATCCCACTGAATACTCCCTCCCCCAATCTGCTCTCTCTTATATCCTTCCCCATTCCTCCTCTAACTTTCTGGTAGGGCAAGATGGATCTCAAAACCCCAGTGCCTGTATATCTTATTTCCCAGTTGCATGTCAATAATAATAATTTTTTTAAAACATTTGATTTTAAAACTTTAAATTCCAGATTCTTTCCATTCCTTCCTCATCTCCCACCCTTACTGGGAACCTAAGCAATTCAATATAGGTTGTACATGTGTAGTTATGTAAAACATTTCCATAGTGGATATATTGTGAAAGACTGACTACATTTCCCTCCATCCTATCCCCCTCCACTTGTTCTGTTCTCTACTTTGTCCCTGTCCCTTTACAAAAGTGTGAGCTTCTAACTACTCTCCCCCCAACCTGCCCTCCCTTCCTTCATCCCCCCACTTATCCCCTTCCCCCCTACTCTCCTGT
>JAQQSU010004747.1:0-13996 GCA_028627135.1 Pseudochirops cupreus
CATACACATATACACATATATGTGCACATATATACATATATACACATATACATATACACATATATACACACATATACATATACACACATATATACATGTACATATACACACACATATATATACACATATACATATACGCATATATATACACATATACATATACATATATACACACACATATATATATACATATACATATACACATATATGTGCACATGTATACATATATATACACCAAGATATATAGAGCTTCATAGACTATAGATATGTATAGATATGGATAATTATATCTTTATACATTTCATCTATGTATAACATATATCTACATCATTATCATCATCTATCTCAGTCTCTTTCTTTCCCAACAAGATTATAAAGCTCTTCAGTGGCATAGAATCATAAATTTTTATTTTTATTTTATTTTTTGCTTTTTGGAGGAGCAATTGGGGTTAAGTGACTTGCCCAAGGTCATACAGCTAGTTTTTGTGTGTGTGTGTGTGTGTGTGTGTGTGTGTGTGTGTGTATTGTGTCCGAGGCTGGATTTGAACTCAGGTCCTCCTGACTCCAGGGCCAGTGCTCTATTCACTGCACCACCTAGCCACCCTGAATCATAGACTTTTAGAGTTGAAGGGGCCTTAGACATCAATGATTACTGAATTTGGAGTCAGATGTCCTGGGTCCAAATCCTGGCTTTCCCATTTACTTCCTATAAGGCCTTTATTAACTCATTTAGTTTCTCTGGATGTCAGTTTCTTTATCTGTAAAATGAAGGGCCTAGACTTGCTGGCCTCTAGGGTTCCATCAGTTTGCAAAATATAATCTTATAATCTATGCTGTTTAGTCGTCTCATTTTACAGATGGAAAACCACTGCTACATCTCATTGAGCGCTATAACCGACCTTGGAACCAAGTTCCTCTGACTCCTAGGCCATTTCCTTTTCACCACATGCCTCTATCTCCCTTTATTTTATTTTATTTTATTTTTTTTTGGAGGGCAATTGGGGTTAAGTGACTTGCCCAAGGTCACATGGCTAGTAAATGTGTCAAGTGTCTGAGGCCGGATTTGAACTCAGGTCCTCCTGACTCCAGGGCCAGTGCTCTATTCACTGTGCCACCTAGCCACCTCCGCTATCTCCATTTTTTCTCCTGCTGGCTGTCTTGCACTATGCCTAGCTCAGGACTGGGCACCTAGTACATAATAGATAAATGCCCTTTTTTTCAAGGAAGGAGAAAGACTGTGTGACCCATCCATGGGAAATGTCAGTGAACAGCCCAATGTGAAATGCTGCCTCCTTTGGTCACAGAGGAGTAGAACATTTATCCTGCTTGTTTTCCAGAGTTACACCACTTGCCAATAACCCCATGGTAGGATTGAGAAAGAACTGTATAGACAGACAGTTGTGCTTTTCATCTCATTCTACATTAGTTTTCCTTTATAAATCGATTCAGACAAACCCTCACTGACGATAGCTGCCTTCAGGCCTGATTCCTTGTTTGCTATTCCCTGAGTCAGTATGACCTGGGGCTGTGGCAAGGGCTTGTTGGTAAATGTCCCCTGAGATCTAATCTCACAAGTCTGCACAAGACACTCTGAATGGTTTACCTCTTTGGTGCCAGGCAGTCAGCAAGAGAGTAACAACAGTAATATTGGAGGACTCCACACTGGATTAAAAATTAATAATAAACCAATAAGTATTTATTAAGTGTCTGCTCTGTGACAGAAACTGTGCTACCAAGATAAATGATGAAATAGTCCTTGTCTTCAGGAAGCTTACATTCTCTCTGAGGATTATAATAATGATAAACAACCCATAGAGTTATTGAGTACCTGCAAGGCAGTGTGGTATAGTGGGTAGAATGGTGGACATGAAGTCAGAGAGACGTAGGTTCAAAGCTGATCTCCCCTAAATTAATAGCTGTGTGACCTTATACAAGGAATTTACCATCTGTGAGTCTCAGCTTTTTCCATTAAAAATGAGGACAGTGGACTCCTGGCATAGGGGTTAGAGAGATGGTCTTGGAATCCAAAAGACCTTAGATCAAGTTTCATTCCAACTGTTTGGAGAAGAATGAAAAATAATTCATTGTCTAAGGCTGAACAATGAAATAATTGATATTTATGTAATGTTCCACTCACCCCATGTGATTTAGGGATCTCAAAACACTTTTACATGCATCATTACATTGAAAAGGTAAACTGAGGCAGAGGGTTTGGCTAACTTACCCACGTAGCTCTCTGGCAATGAAGTTGATGTCTCTCATTGGGTCTAATATTGGTCTTCACTGTAACCAATTTCCTTATAGTCTGGTCTAACCAGCTCTACTCTTCAGGAAAGAAGGGATCTTCTCACCAAGTAGAAGAAGTCCTCTTCAAAAGACAATTAAGAGAAGTGAGAGAATTGAGGGTCGCACCTGTCATGATTATTCAGTTTGATGTAATGAATTGTCTGCCTATGTCATTCATGATTGTCTCATTTGGGTTGTTTATAGGGTTCTAGGAAGGTCCAAGGCTTTAAATCCCAATCCGTACACTTCTTTGTTTATGGTAGGTGCCTGCTAAATGTTCCTGATGCTTCTGGTGCTGGAGACAGCATGGTGATGATGGTGGTGGTAAAGATGCTAATGATGTTAGGGATAATTGGGTAAAGAAGCAGTTGTTTGGTTGTAAGTTGAAGCCCAGAAATCTTTCCCATGTTTTGTGATAGTTCTGTCCCATAAAATCAATCCATTAATCCGTCAACAAGTATTTATTAGGTACCTACTTTGTGTTAGTAGGAAGTCATGGGAGTTTATTGAGCAGGAGAATGATGTGGTCAGCCTTGCAGTTTTGTGTTTGGGGGAGAAATACCATGGAGCTGACCAACTCTTCTACCCTTCTGGGCTTCCAGAATTCCCCACAACTCTTAGAGGTGGAAGGAGTGTTACGTTTCTCTCTTTTCATAAACAAGATAGTGTATAAAAACAGTTTCCTTCTAGGCTGAAAGGCAAAGCAAAAGAAAACAAGCTGGAACAAGCACAGGTGAATTTTTTTAAAGTTTCACTAGCACTACTGCGTGTTAACCCCTTAAATTGTGATCCCCTCCCTCATTCCTTAGTGACCCTTTTTAATCCTTCCTTCTTCCCCTGTCCTTTCTAATCATGATTGGCAGAGGAACTATAGGCACCAACAACCTCTCCCACCAGAAATGGAAAATGATGGGATCCTTAAAGTGTAGAATGTCCTCTCCCTTCCTTCCTTCAAATGTGGTGGCAGATATCCAGGTATGTTACAGGAAAGGGGTAATTCACAAGGAGAAGCAGAAATCCTCCTCTGCGTCTAGTGATGACTGGGGAGGTGATGAGGATAGAGGCTTGCTAAGTGCCCTGAGGTTCTCAGCAGAATGGCGTCTCACCCAGACATGGTGTCCCAGGAGAGGACGATTCCTTGAGAATAGCCATCTCTAGCTTAGTCCTGAGTCACTGGAACTGAGCTTCACAACGTGTCTTAAATGGGCCTTCTCTACCTCATGTAAGTTTGGTTGGAAGACTTGGGATTATGTTTGATTGAGACCAGACATGTTCTGCCTACCCCAAAGGCAGAACTAGGGGGTAACGGACTGGTGGAAGTTGAAGAGAAGCAGATTTTATTTCAATGTCAGGAAAAAACTTACTAACAGTGAGAACTGTTCAGAAATGGAATGGGTTGCCTTGGGAGGTTCCCCTTCACTGAATATCCTCAAACAGGCACTGGATGGCCCCTTCTAAAGGAATTGGATCCTTTGCTGAAGAGGAGAATTATGTTCAGGTCTTGACTGGATGTGTGAATTCTGAAGGCTTTTGAAGTCTGAGATTCTGTGGTTCTGTGATCAGAAAGGAAATCATAGAACCTTAGCATGGAAAGCAAGGCAGCTAAGTGGCATAGTGGATGGAATTCTAGACCTAGAGTCAGGAAGACCTGAGTTCAAATCCAGCCTCAGACACCTGTTAGTTGTATGACTCTTGGCAAGTCACTGTACTCTGCTTCAGTTTCGTCATCTATAAAACGAGCTGGAGAAGGAAATGGCAAACCACTCTAGGGTCTTTGCCAAGAAAACCCCAAATGGGGTTACGAGTTGGACATGACTGAAATGACGGAACAACAAAAATAGTCCTATCTCCCAGGAATGATGTGAGAATCAAGGAGATAATATTTATAAAGTTATGAGCATAGGGTCTGGTATATAGCAGATATATGATAAATGCTTGTTTCCTTCCTTTCTTCATGCCAGTCTAAAGGCCATTAAGCTAAAATAGCAGCAAAAATATTGGATTCAACAGAAAATGTGGGAGCAGCTCAAGTATCTGTTCCTAGGATCATAGACTTAACCCTTAAAGTGACAGGAGTTTCCCTACTCTGGTTCCCCTCCCCTCTTACAGGAGAAGAGAACGAGCCCCAAAGCAGTGAAGCCGCTTGCCCATGGACACAGAAGTAGTAAACGACCAGGCTAGGATTTATAACCAGATATTCTTAGTCCAATTCTCGTGCTTTTCCTGCTCTCCAAGGCCTCCCGGCCGATTAACAGTATAGTCAAAGGGACCTTTTGTGTGATCTGGGACTGGCTCAGAGTGGACCCAGACCCAATTATTTGCTCCCCATCCTACTAATTGAGTCTGAGCAGCCCCAGATATGGACTTGCTCTATAGGGGACCAGTGTTTGTCTATAGGAGTAGAAGAATCAATATGAGTCTCAGTCCGTGACACAGAGCTGGAAATGAACATGGCTATTGACTCTTCAGCCATGTGTGGCCCAGTTGCCCAGCTGGACTAAATGAGGTCCTGGATACTTGCTGAATTCAGGTCTCAGCTTATCCCCTTGGCTAGGCAGGAGGAGAGGACTTCTTTCATTGCTACTCAATGACAATTTCTCCTATGGATCCAATCTACGTAGCCATTGTGTGGAGACTGCAGGCTGCCCAGTCTGTGCCTCCCTCCCTTCTTCCTGTACTGCCTTCTCCCCAGGTCCTTTGGGAAGATGCATCAGGGACAGCTAATGCTGTTGGCCATATCTTTCCCCAAGCATCAGCCTGAGAATGAAGGGTGAGGATGGCTCCTCTCGAGAGGATGCAGGCTCCCTGGGGCAGCCTGCAGATTCTGACTCACTCCTTCCCCTCCCCTCCTCCCCATTCCCATGGACTTCTATTATGAGTAAAATCGTCTTTACCCACAGCTTTGAATGCGCAGCTTTCAAAAGAGCATTGAACAGGCTGGCGTTGGGTTTTTACGAACAAGTGCCAGGGAGATCAATGGGCTCGGACAGAAGGTAAATGAGGAGTCATGAATCTTACAATTTCCCCCCAGCCCAGCCTGGATTTTCTCAGTCACAACTAAGCACAGAGCCATTAATTCAGGGAGTAGACCTGTACCAGTTTGTTGCACTCTATAAAATTCCCCTTGAAATGTACTGAATTGTGCTGCTCCGGAATTGGAAGCTTGGGAAACGGCTGCTCCCACAATCCCTTGCGCTTTTGTTCCTATCTTCTGAAGGATGAGAAAATGCCACCTTGAAACACTGCCAGTCCTTCCAGAAGTGCCCCAGGTTGGCATACCCTGGGCCTGTGGCCTCTCTCAAGGAGCATGAGGGCAGTTTGCATAGCTCAGGGAGAGAGGGGGTCTCAATGAATGGGAAAGCTGGGCAGAGAGAGAGGTTCCTGGTCCTCAAGCCCACTTGCCAAAATGGGGGCAGAGGGGCCAAGCCCAAGACCGGATGGGAAGCCTGCAGGGAGCTCCAGGGATTGGTTTCATTTGGGATTTGCTAAATGTTCTTGAACTAGTCATTGATTCTTTGCAAAACTTAACTCAGTACTATAAGAAGTGGTAGATAGAGTGGTGGGCTTGCACTTGGAAGACCTGGGTTCAAATCCTGTCTCCTTCCCTTAGAATGTCCCATTAGAATGTAAGCTCTTTGAGGACAAGGACAGGACTTTTGCCCTTATTTGTGTCCCCAGTGTTTGCCACAGTACCTGGTATATATGGTTAGCGTTTGTTCTGTGGTTATTGACTGACTGTTTGTTCCTGGGCAAGTCCCTTAATCTTCTTGCACTTCACCTGTAAAGTGAAGATGTTGGACATGATGACCTCCAAAGGTCCCTCTGGCTCCATGATCCTGGGACTGTCTCCTTGGCTTCCAGTCTTCGATAGTCAAATGCCTTGACTCTCAAAAGGAGATCCTTTGTCATAGAGTCTGAATCAGTCCTGTGACAACATCTGGAGACTCCTTTCTCTCTCTCCAGGATGGTCTCCTCTGATTGCTGGGAATGTTTAAGGCTTCAGATCAGGGCAGCCAACTTCAGGCTTGGATGAGCTGCACCATCATCCAGAGGTTAAAGATTATAGATTATCGATTAGAGATGATTAGCTCTATCTCTATCTACACTGGTGAGGGTCCAATCAGTGTAGGTCTCTGGTCATTCTTCAGGAGAGGAAACTTCACCTATTCATTTTTTTGTCTCTCCTTCTATCCCCTTCCCTCTTTTCCCTTTGCCTCTTTCCTCTTTTTTTCCTCATCTGCTTTCTGATTTCTTCCTTCATTGCCACTTTTCTCCATCTTTGCTTTTGTTCTTTCTCTTTCTACTTCCTTTTCTTCTTCTAGTCTTTTCCTTTTCCTTTCCTTGTATCTGTGATGAAGCTAGTGCTGTGAGGATGAACTTTATGTGGGGCCCTTTCTCTTAGGGCTACATCTTTCCTTCCCCTTTCCCATCCAGAACAGCTGAGATTTTTGCCTGACCCAAGAGCCCCCTCCTTGGTGGGTCCCTGTCTCCGTGAAGGATGCTTCACTTACTTTGGGTACTATTGGTCCTTCCTGCTGAGGTTCCCCCAGTAGGTTAATTATATGCCAGCATGGTTTTACAGTTGGCATTTTTTATTAGTCCTTGCATCTCACTTTTCTCTATGTGTTTGACTCTTATTTAAAGCTAGTTTCAAGGTTGAGAGACCTCCTTTCTGTCCTAGAAGTAATTCCTGATCACCTTCTCATTTTCTCTAAATATGATCCCACATCTCACTGAGCGCTATTTTGACATTATCCCCTTACATATTGGCAGAGAGGGATGAGTGCTCATTGACATCAGAGAATTCCCAGGCTCAGAAGGGATAACTAGAGTCCACTAAAAATATCCCCCTCCTTTGAGCAGGAGGACTCTGGAATACTCTCTGAAGGATAGCCCAAGAAGGGCAAAGAAGATAAAAAAGGAACCAGGAAATGGGAGGTAGCATAAGTTGGAATCCTTGACAAGGTCGGACCATTGCCATCAAGGAAGAAAGGAAGTTTGTCAGAACTGTGAGCACTGGGAGATGATAAGAGCAAGAGGAAATGGAATGGAAAAACTGTTGGCTAAGGCAAACCCAGGGAGGAAGCCAAACTGGGAACCTGCTTGGCCTCCAAGTTTATTGTGTGCAGTCAGGGGCGAATATATCATCTGTCACAGCCCATCACTGGCTGGCGGGACATTCAGCCACCTCTTTGGTTTGGGAGGGACAAGTGGGTGTGCCCATCTATGCTCGAAGGCTGACAGCTAATCCGAATCTTGAGAAAGGGAGCTGAATAACAGTTGGTCAGGAGAGGCAAGGGGAGAGAAGGATTGAATAGAGGTGTAGCAAAGAAAGTGCCAGACCAAAGAAGGATACAGAATGGAGGAAAGGAGGAAGGCAGGGACTGGGTCAGAAGGGAGGGGGCAACTAGGATTGGAACCAAGAGGAAATGGAGAGTCAAGATCAGAATAGAATGGGACAGGGTCAACTGTGAGAATTCTTGATGATCATAGGGGAGTGAGATAGGTACAAGGAGTAGGTCCATCAGCATATCCCCATGTTAAGGTTGAGCTCAGTCTCTTCAAAGGGGGTTTCAGATCCAATCCAATAAACATTCATTAAGTGCTTACTATGTGCCAGGCACTGTGATGAGGGTACAATTAATAAAAAGAAACAGTCCCTGTCCTCAAAGAGCTTGTAATCTAAAGGGGGAAGCAGCATAAAAAAGGGGACAGGAAAGTGCAAGGAAGGGGAAGAAGGGGCTCTCGGAGGTGTCTTGTTCATGGAGTGGAAACCAGGAAAGGCAGCAGAGGCCAAGTAGAATGAGTTGAGTCTAATTTTTTACTCTCTATAAAGGAAGGCATAGGGAGGAGTTTGGTACTTTTCTCTATGGCCCTTCAATCATAAGGGAGAGGAGGCTGAGGGAGGTGGTGTCAGTTAAGGCTCAAATTAGCGGCATGAGTTTAGAAGTGATGAGTTTATCAATCTGGGAAAGCAAGGAATAGTTTACCTGTCAGATTTTTGGAGAAGGGAAGACTTTATGACCAAACAAGAGTTAGGGAGCATTATAAAATGCAAAATGGATAATCTTGATTACATTAAATTGAAAAATTTCTGTACAATCAAAGCCAATGTAACCAAGCTTAAGAGGGAAGTGGGAAATTGGGAAAGAATTTTTACAACCAGTGTCTCTGATAAAGGCCTCATTTCTAAAATATATAGGGAACTGAGTCAAATCTATGAGAATACAAGTCATTTCCCAATTGATAAATGGTCAGAAGATATGAACAGGCAATTTTCAGAGGTAGAAATTAAAGATATCTATAAGCATATGCAAAAATGCTCTAAATCACTACTGATTCAAGAAATGCAAATCAAAACAACTCTGAGGTACCACATCTCACCAGTCAGATTGGCTAACATGACAAAACAGAAAAATGACAAATGCTGGAGAGGATATGGAAAAATTGGGACACTAATGCATTGTTGGTGGAGTTGTGAACTGATTCAACCATTCTGGAGAGTAATCTGGAACTATGCCCAAAGGGCTATAAATAATTGCATACCCTTTGACCCAGCAATACCACTTCTAGGGTTGTATCCCAAAGAGATTATGGAAGTGGGAGGAAGACCCGTATGTACAAAAATATTTATTGCACCTCTTTTTGTGGTGGCAAAACATTTGAAATCAATTGGGGAATGGCTAAACAAGTTGTTGTACATGAATGTAATGGAATACTATTGTACTATAAGAAATGAGGAGCAGGTGGACTTCATATTTACCTGGAGAGACTTATACAAACTGATACTGAGTGAGAAGAGCAGAACCAGGAGAAATTTGTACACAATTACAGACACAATGTATGTGTGATGACCAGCTTTGATAGACTGGACTCTTCTCAGCAACACAAGGTTACAAGACAACTCCAAAAGACTCAGGATGGAAGGAGATGTCTACATTCAAAGAAAGATCTAGAAAGAACAGAGTGTAAATGCAGACTGAAGCAAACTACCTGCTCTCTTTCTTTTTCCTGTTTGGTTTTGTTTCTTCTTTCCCATTGTTCATTCCATCAGTTACAACCCTTCTTTACAACCTGACTAATATCTAATGTGAAAGTATTTGCAGATCCTGTACTTGATTGCATGCCATCATGGAGGGGAGAGAGGGAGGGGAGAAAATTTGAAACTGGAGGTATTGTGGAAGTGAATCTTGTAAACTGAAAGTAAACAAACAAATCAATAAAAGAGAAGTGATGAGCTTCTCCTTGGAGGGGCATCTCCTTCTGTGGAGCTAAAACCAGGCAGGGCAGCAGAAGCAAGTGCATTTTATATTGGAAAGCAGGCAGGAGCTAGACATCACTGATGACACAGTATCCCTACGAAGACCTCATGGTGACTCAGAGCACTATGGAGATCGCTGAATTTGAGAGTTGGAAGGACCTTAGTGGTTATCTGGTCTTATTCATACATGAAAGGAATTCCTAATAGGAGCCATTTAACTTGTGTCCATTGGCTGTCCATTTTCTTTGTTCAGGGAGTGGGGCATCAGCTTTTTGAGCTAATTCTGCCATGCTCAGGGTACTCTGCCCTAAAAGAGATTGGGTATGCCCTCCTGCAAACTGGGCAGTGGCCTAGTGAAGGATCTGAGTCATTGTCTTTCAGTTTCAGTTCTGTGTGATACAAATCCCTGGATTTGGGGAGAGAAGATCTGGTCTCGTATTCTGGCTCACCATTTACCTCTCCTGCTCTGGTGGCTCTCTCCTTCTCCCTCTCTGGGCTGTAGTCTCTTACATATAAGACAAGGAAGTTGGATAATATCTCTAAAGTCCATCTTGGCTCTGAATCTTGTGGTCCTAGGATCCTAAGTGTTTATTATGCCTATTATTCAAATCAATTAAACGAACATTTATTTGTTAAATATCTACTAGAGACTTAATAAGGGAGAGAAAGACAAATGTCAGATAGTTTTCGCCCTCAAAGAGCTTGCATTTTATTCACATATATCCAGATAGAAGATGGTTCCCAAGTAAATGCAAAATAATTTTAGCTAGTGAAGTCTAGGGGAGGGCATTAAGAGCTGGACAATGAGGAAAGGTCGGAACAAAGGATGTCATCTCGAGTTGGTCCTAGGAGGTAGTTAGGGAAGGAGGTACAACATTCTAGGCATGGGAACAGCCTGGGCAAAGACATAAAGACAGGGCAGGAAATACATGTATGACACATTTGGCTGGAATGGAAAGTCCAAAGGGGAATAAGGAGAGACACATTTCAAAAGCAAGATTGGAGCCCATTTGGGAAATGCTCGAAGTGATAAACAGAGTAGTTTGGGCTTTCTCTTAGAGGTGGCAGGGAATCACTGAACCTTCTTGGGAAGGGGTGTTACAGAATATTAACTTGGCAGCTGTGTGGCAGATGGTTTGGTGAGGAGAGATTCTAGAGGTAAAGAGACCAGTTAGGAGGCTGGATTCCAGGGGAAAGGGGGTGAGGACCTGCACTTGACTGGAATGGGAAAGGCAAAGAAAGGAAAGGCAATCCCTACGTTCCCTTTAGAAGCTTATAACCCATGGGTGGAGGCAAGATTCATACCTGTAACAAGTGGTGCAGGATGCATGTGATAAACATAATTTAATAAAGTGCTTGCCCTGTAAATATAGTTGGCAAAGGTGAGAACATACCTTTGGCATCTGTATGGGCTAGAGTTATTAGGAAAGCTTCATGGAGGGGGGAGGACTTACACTGCACCCTGAAGGATGACTCGGGTTTAGAAAGGCAGAGAGGAGTTGGAAGACACACCGGGTGGAGGGACAGTGTGGACAGAGATGGAGAAACAGGAATGAACATGGTATTCTGGGCAGAATATGAAGAGACCTGTCTAGCAGGATCAGGAGGGTTGTGCTGTGGGATAATGAAGGATGTTAGCTAATGGAGGGGTATGGCATGAGGTCCTTGAGGCATGGGTCACCTGAAGGAAGCATGCCCCCGAAGATGTTGGCACCCCAGAGCAAAGCACAGGTTGCCTTCTCCTAGTTGCATCTCAGGCTGTGAACTCTACCTGTTCTTTTCTGACTTTTATAAAACTATAAATGGCAAGTATGTTATAGCATCTTCCCAACTCATCCTTGGAGGCTAATATTCCTTCCATATAATGGCAGATGTCAAGCACCTGAATCTGAGTCCTGGTTCTGACACTTATTAAGTGTGTGACCTTGGTCCAGTCCCTCCCCATGTCTTACCCTCAGTTTTCTTTTTGGTAAAACGAGGGGGTTGGACCAGATAGTTTCCCAGGTCCTTTCCAGCTCTGACAGTCTCTCTGAATGTACATTTTGCATCCAAAGGATGAATCAGCCTCCTTCTCCGAAGAACAAAAGCTGCACAGTTGCCAGGGAGACTCACTCTGCCTTGGTCTGAGGCTCACCCGCTCCGAGTCACGTGGGGCAGTCTGGCCCTCACTACTTTCCCCAAGCAACAGGTTTGGCTCCAAGAGAGGTGGGAGGGAATGAAAAGTCAAGCCACAAGAGAACACAAGCCAGAATAACAATGGCGATGTAATTGATTCCTTTTCCACAGAATCGTTTCCCAGCCTTCCTCAAATGATGCCAATTTATTTTGTGCCCAGAGGGGAGCTCTGCTCTGTATCCGAACATCTCTGAGCAGCCTTGACCTTGGGGACAGGAGCCAGTGCTCAGTGTATTTCCCCAGGAAAGACTGAGAATAAGGCAATCTGCAATGTAAACACAGCACACGGGGGAATCGGAGGCTATCTGTCTGGGGCACTGGAGCCAGCACCCCCGAGGACTCACAGGGGGAGTGAGTGATGGAAATGATCACGGAAAGAAGCCGTCCTCCTAACGTGCAGAACAAATCTATTCCCCGGGCAATAGTGAGGCTCCCCGAGAGAGATGGTGGATAGCAAAGGGGAAGGAATCAATTCATGCCATGTGGTAGAAAGAACACTAGATGGGGAATTAGGGAACGTGGCTCAAGCTCAGATCTGATGCTTCTCAGCTGTGTGATGTAGGGTAAGGTTGGCTAACCTTTCAAAGTTCCAGTTCCCTCATCTACAAACGAGGGATGATGACTGACTCCCTCACAGGGTGTTTCATGTGGGAGCAGCGCCTGACCTGGCTTCACACCTGCCTCAGACACCTACTAGCTGTGTCAATGGGAAAGTCACTTAACCTCCTGGGTCTCAATTTCCTCATTTGTAAAAATAATTAGATTTGACAGCATCTAAAGTTCCACCCCGCCCCAACTTGAATTCTATGATACCAAGGGCTCTATAAGTATGGGCTATGAATATTAAAACAGGATGGGTCCTGGGATGATACTCGAAAAGTGTTGCCAACCAGAAGGTGCCAGCCAGTGCATGGTGGTACAAGAAAGGTAGTGCTGTATGGGCAGTGCAAAAACACTGGCCTGAGAGCCAGAAGGTCCAGGTGGTAGTTCAGACTTTACCCTTGCTTAGCTGTGTGACCCAGGACAAAGAATTGTATCTTTTGGGGCCTGTCTTCAGTTGTGTCTGACTCTTCGTGACCCCATCTGGAGTTTTCTTAGCAGAGATACTGCAGGGCTTTGCCCTTTCTCTCTCCAGCTCATCTTACAAATGAGGAAGCTGAGGCAAACCGGGTTAAGTGATTTGCCCAGGGTCACATAGCTAGGAAATGTCTTAGGTTGGATTTGAACTCAGGTCTCTCTGATTCCAGGCCTGGCGCTCTATCTGCTATACCACCTAGATGCCCCAAGTAGGCTCTTTGGGCCCATTTCCTTTTAAAAAAGTTTTATTTTTTAACTTTAATTGAAAATGACTTGTTCAGGTATTCAAATGCATTACCAAGACATAAGCAAAGGAAAAAAGAGAAACAAAGAAATGAAAATACAGAGAAAAGAGGCGTTGTAGAGGAGCATTTGTGCATACGCTTCTGTTTCTAGTCATTGCGGAAAAGTGTATATGTGTGCATGTCTTTAGAATCAGAGACTTGGAAATGCAAGCCCTTGACACTATCCGATGGCTCAACATCAGACACGGATGGGGCTTTATCAGAGGAGATGACGCTGAAGAAGATGCATCACCATCTGCTCTAGCAGGATACTCTAACGCACTTTATCTGGCCCATAGCCACATGAGATGTCTATGGGTTGTTTCCCCCTATTAGAAGGTGAACTCTTGAGAGCAGGGATTGTCTCCCCTTTGTATCCCTAGCTCTTACCACAGAGCTAGGCACGTAGTAAACACCAAATAAGGTTTTTCATTCATTTATTCACACACTTAGAGCTGGAAGGGGTCTTAGCAATTATCTAGTCCAACCTCCCCTTTTTATGGATGAGTAAACTGAGGCTCAGAGAAAGTACTTGTCTAAGGGCACTCAGGTAGAAGGTGAAACACCAAGATCCTTTAAATCTAAATGCATCATTCTTTCTGTCAAATCCCTCTTCCTTCACTTACTTTTGTGGACTGGACAGGAGTTATGATTTCACTATCACAGGGAACTTCCAATGATCATATTCCCTCTATCAATACGAGTCTGAAACTTAGCCTTGGAGAACTGGGAAGCTCAGGGTCTCACCTTGCTCAGGATCACACAGCCAAGATGGATCGGGGGCAGAATTTGGACTCAGAGTTGCCTGACTCTGAGGCTAGTTCTCTACCCACTATCCCCCAAATACCATCTCAAACTGGTATTATCCAAACTATCCAGCTTGTTGAACTTCTTTTCTTTTCTTTTTTTTTTT
>JAQQSU010004748.1:0-13995 GCA_028627135.1 Pseudochirops cupreus
TTTGCCTCACTTTAACTCCTGTCTTCCCTCCTGTGCCTGTTCTTATCTAAGGAATGCATCTCTCTTCGGGATCTTCCCAACTCAGAAGCCACGGCTCCCCACCAAGTCCAGAGACCACTGGAGAAAGCTCCAGGGGCACCTGCCTCAAGACTGGCGTGAGGAACAGCAACATCCCAGACACGAGCCCCCACTTATTTGGGATGAAAAATATCCTTCATCCTTAATTTAGTGAAAAGAGATAAACACAGAGATCTCTTAGGATAAGAACAGGACTTTATTCTCTTCCCCGGGAGAAGAGGGCAGTCTTCCCCATGACCCATCATGGAGAAGAGGCAAGTTACAAAAGATAGTACTGGAATTTATAAACTAACTTAATCAAGACCCCTCCCTGACTGTTTGCCCTCTCATTGATGGAGAGGCACACTTTACCAAATACTTCCCCAACTGGGACAGCAAGGAAAGATAAGGGGAGGGTCCCACCAAGGTGGGAAAAGAGACAAAGGAACATAAAAGTGATTGACAGAAGCAATTTGAAAAGTTAACCACCCCAAATTGAGAAGTTTTCACTCATCCCATACATCTACATCACTGCCTTCACTTCTTTCAACTTAACACATTGTCAATCAATCAATAACATGTATTAAGCACTAATATGTGTTAATACACACATAGGCACTGTGCTAAGCACCATGCTTGTTTGTTTGTACTTTCTCCTCATTCTGGTAAGGCTCCAAAATGCTGTTGGAAGAGTTAAAAATGACAGAAATTTTAAATGTGAAACATCAACAATTTTCAAATTTACAACCAAAAGAGTAATTTAAAATACAACCTAAACCTGAACTCAAATGGACAGATAAACATGATAAAAGATGTATGAATTCTTCTGATAAAGTCTGTTTGCTCTTAAATTTACTCCAAAAAAAGTCATTTTAAAAAATCAACAAGAAGTTATGAAAATTGGAGTATTTGCCATAAAACCACTAAATTTTAAAATCCATTCCTTTATAGTTTCCAAACATTTCAATTAAATTTGCTTTTAGAAGTCACTCTAAAAAAACTAAAGACTTTTTAAAAATTTATTTGCATTTATTTCAATACATTTTAATTCAATTGTTAGAATCAGAGGTTTGAGCAAGTCAACAAGCTTTGTTATTAAGTGCCTATTGTATGCCTAACACTGTGCTAAGTACTGGGGATACAAAGACAGACAAAATATAGTCCCCGATCTGAAGGAGCTCACAGCCTAATGGTGGGGAGGGAGGGAAACAGAATTAACATGGAAACAACTATATATAAACATTACAGGCAGGGAAGAGAGGTCAGTAAATGTATCTTGCAAAAGATGAGATTTAGCTGAAATTTGAAGGAAGCAAGGGAGGCCAGGCAGCAGAAAGTAGGAGGGAGAAGAGCCCAGGCATGGAGGAGATCCAGTGAAAATTCAGAGTTGGGAAATGGAGGATCTCATACAAGGAAAAGGAAGGCGTCCAGTGTCACTGGATCATAGAGTTCATGGAGGGGAATAAAGGACAAGAAAATCAGATCAAGGAACAAGAATTCAGATACAGCCACCACGCTTTTTAAAACAGAGGAAATGATGGTTATGTGTGGAGGTATGCTGTTGGCAGCTTGAACCAGATCCCAAGACCTATTTCAGTGTGAACATTTCTATCTCAAAATTGTCAAACATTACAAACCATGGCTGTATTGTTTTATTGATTGGCTAGACTTAAGAAAATGAGGGAGAGAATTATAATCATGCAGATTAAACTGAAAAGGGTGGTTTGTTTGTATATGTGTATATACATATATACATATATGTATATGCATGTATGGAAGTACGTGCAAGTGGTTAAACATTGACCAGCACACCAACACATCCCAGAAAACTCCAGATAATGAGCCCGTGATGGCTGACAATGATGGAGATGCTCCTGGAAAAATCCTACCTTCCCCACAGAGGACAGAAGCAGAAGTCTTTGCTTGCTCTTTAATGACAGCAATGGAAAGCAGATGAAAAATTTTAAAAAAAAAAGTAAAAAACAACTTCTCAATGAGCTAACACCAAAGGGCTCTTCCCATCGTGGGCATTGCATTATTCAAACATGTAATGAAATTCCAGGAAACATCAGACGCTGCAGGTACATGAAGATAATTTTGTTTTTATAACCAATTTCAGGCAGATAAATACCAGAATCCTTTCCAATTTCTCCCCCATGAAACTGAAGTGTCACCAAGATTTACAGCCCCCTCAAGTTCTCTTTTCAGAGGAACATTCATTTACATAAACAGATAATTCCAGATAAAAATTTCCATTAGACAAAGGTGAAATGGATCAATTTTCTCTGCCAAGACAAATCTTAAATCTTGAACAGATAGGGTCATTATCACACCAGGCCCATTTCAGAAATAATGTATTTTTTAAAAATCAGCCGATAGCAGTCATTTCCAGCTTTCCAATTATCTTTAAGAAAAGCTTATTCTGTGGACAATAAAGCACATTACTGCACAATATGATACAGTCCATAAAGATCACAATGTTTTATGAAAGGTTAAAGAAAGCTCAGCATATTTAGGGAAATGTCATAACCCGCAAAGTCTTTCAAGACTTGGGTGAAGCCACACAGAGGCTGTGCAAACGCTGGGCTAGAGGGAACCGTGGGCTCCTTTTTGGGGAGCAAAACAGGACATTGAAAAGCATGTGACATGAAAATGATTCTCTGGGAGGCACTGAGGCTTAGGCAAAAGAAGGTGGGAAATGGATCCTAACCATGAGGTGGCAATAAGAGCAGCAGCCAGTATTTAGTATTAGCTTCTAGCTGTAGGGGTTTGCAAAGTGCTTTATTTTGTCTGAACCTCATTTGCAACCCTGATAGGCAGGTCCTATTACTGTCATCCCTGTTACAGATGAGAAGACTGAGGCCCAGAAAGATGAAGTAACTTGCCTGCCCACAGTCACATGCTTAGTAGGTATCAGGCAAGGTTGGAACTCAGGTCTTTCTGATTCCAGTTCTAGCACCCTTTCCACTGGAACACCTAGCTGCCACGTACAAGATGCCATGTTTTCAGTTTTGAAAAAGGCAGGGCCACCTTTGCACTGGTTCTCATCAGTATATCTTTTTCCCCTTCTGGATGTGATTCAATTTTCTCCCCACTTTTCTTTTTGCCCAGCAAAAGCAACGAGAGTTACATTTTCCTCCATTATATCTTTATCCATATGCCAAATGATTCGGTTAGAGGGAGAGTCGAGTTTGTTATGTTTGGTAAGTGCCATGGGGCCAGGTTGGTGGGTCAGGTTTTCAACAGGGCTTGGCCACAAGCTGGAGAGGGACCTGGTTAGGCAGGGATCATGCTTACCCAGCAGGGATTCAACAGCAGACATAGTCAAGAGAAGCATGGATAGTTGAGAGTTCAGTAGATAAAAGGCTGAGTGGAAGCAGGGAAGGTTAGCATGCACAGGTCCCCATCAGAAGTAAGCAGAAGCAAAGGAATCTTGACACTGAGCTAAAAAAAATGAATCCTGTTCAACCTGAGGGAGCCGACTAGAGCCCATCACATCTGGACTCAAAGGCTCTCTCCTCCTCAGGTCAAGGTCCCTCATTGTCAAAGTCTGAGTGGTACAGTGCCCTCTGGGCCTGTTTTGGGGATTTCAGGCTCACTTAAGAGTGGCATACCTAAGGTACGTGGGCTCTCTTTTGACCTCTGGTGTTCTCTATTATAAGGCTATGGGACTAAGACACTATATCAGCTCTACATTCCACACCCACTACACCCATAGTTCCCCATCTTCCCCCCCAAAAGAAGGCTGTTATATTTTCCCATCTCTTCTCTGGGAGAAGTGGGACAGGGTAGGAAACATGGAATTGTTTACATTATTTGTAGTATGTCTATTTTTTTTTCTGATCCTTCATTCTGTATTAATTCATATAAATCTTCCTCTGTTTCTCAAATTTCCACATATTCATTGTTTCTTACAGCAAAATAATATCCCGTTATATTCACATGCTATAATTTGATCGGCTATTCCCCAATCAATGGAATCCACTTTGCCACCAATTTTTTGAATAGCATTTTGTCTTTAAAATAAATGTCCACAAAAGAAAAGCTAGGAACCAGGTGGAGAAGCAATTTGATAAAGATCAATGGCTGCAGAAATCAAAGCTATAAGCCGCATAGACAGAAAAAGGAAATAGAGACAGAGTTCAGGAAAGAAGTCAAAAGCCTGAGGCATCCTATAAGAGGGATGGTAACTTCAATTAACTGCTCAAATGCTCTTCCTCTCTGCCAATACAAAGGAACTAATCATTTCTTGGTTTGCCTTAATGGTAATTTCACACATTTACAGTACAAGAGCTAACCAGGAGAACTTTTTTAATGGTAGACTTTATTCTTATAAACAAAAAGAAACTTGTTGTTGAAGTAGAAATGACGGGAAGCTTGGAGTTCCTCTCCAAGTGCGTGATAAAGAAGTAAAATCCTGGTATAATCTGGCAAAAACCTTTGGTTTGGGTGAAGCAGATTTCAAAACGTTCTTATTCATTGGTAGGAAGCAATGGATTAAATTTCTACAGGGAAAATCATCTCAAGAGTTATGGCAAGTTTTCAAGAGTGAAATTATAAAGTCACAAAGAAAAAAAATTCCAGTGAAGAAGAAAATGGAGAAAGGAATGTTTAAAGAGACTGATTTGGAAATGCATAGAAATTGTTGACCAACTTATATGGGAAAAGTCATGCAGAGAAAATGAAAGTAAGGTAAGACAATGGAAGATAAATATAAAGGCATAACATGGTCCTATAAAAACACTATAAGAAGTGCTAAAGCTCAGAATGAAAGGAGGGTGGTGAGAAACACTGACCATAAAAAGATCATATTTTGAGCTATATTGGTAGGAGGAAGGGAATAAAAGAAAGAACAGGACTGCCACGTGGATACAGGGGATGGGGATGATACACAGTGGAGAGCAGGAAGAGTCACTCATCTCTGATTTTGCTTCTGTTTTCAACACCAAAAAGACTGATCTTTGGATGAAAACAGACAGAAGAATCAATTAAGTCAGTTATTAAGCACCTATTAAGTTACAGGCTCTGTGCTAGATTCTGGGGATACAAATTAATCAATGGAATAATTTGTATTTGAAAGGAACATATAAATTCTAACAGGAGAGATGGTATACATACATAAATATGTATAACAAAATATATTGCATTTTTACATATTATGTACATATATCTGTTATAAATATACATAATAAATATAAAAATAATATGCACGATGACTGTAAATGTGTAAATAAATATAAGGAGTTAGAGGAGGACATTTGCAACTGCAGGGAATCAGGAAGTTTGGGGACTGGCATTGTCTTTCAAATAAATGCTCACGAGAGAAAAGCCAGGAACTTTATAAAGAAGGTGGTTGGTGCTCAAGCTCTGCCTTGAAGAAAGAGAAGCCTTCTATGAGGCAAAGGAGTAAGGAAGGAGGCAGGAGGTACCTTACAAATGTTTACTGATTAACTGAAAAATATGTTCAATTGAAAGATGAAGAGAAGGCAGTTGTGTAGCACAACACACCACAAAGTCAATACAACATGATAAAATATGGTATGATAAAATGTGATAATGAGAGTGTGTTCTCTTCCACATGACTGTGTTAGTGGCCCAGAAAGCAGAACCGTCAGTCCTTCCCTTATCCTGGGAGAATGTAATAACAGGAGGCAGAGACAGTTCAAATAAAAAGTTAAGCTCACACAAGATGACGCTATGACTGTAAAAAAGGAGAAGGGGGGAAGAATGGACTCTAGAGGATTCTTAAGCATTCCTGATGAAAAGACAAGAGCTGGGTAGAATCTCTGACATGAAAACACAGGAGGCAGAGAAATCTCAAAAGGTAATGCATCTGAACATCTGGGAAAGTTAAATGATGAAGTGGATACATTTTAATAGGGGAGAAAAGCAAGGGTCACTTGAGAATCCTCCTGTCTTCAAGCATCATAGATAGAATAAAGAAAGACAAACAGAATTTGAATATGGTTTTGTTTTATTTTGTTGATCTTAAGAGAAAAAAGAAAAGGGGGGGAAATGAAGAAATACAAGGAAGAATTTACCATTTTCTTATAACTAGGTCCTTAAGGAGTTTATACAAATATGGAAGAGTGGCTTAGGGAAGAAGGCACCTCATAAACCTCACCCTTATTTGAACTGGACAAAAGAGAATAGAACACACACAAAAGATTTCAGGTAGAAACACATTAAATGGGGGGAAATATGAGAAGGAAAGTTTCAGAGGAGGGGAGAACTGGGGAAGAAGTAGTCACAACCAAAGCAAGGTTCAGCTTTGGTAGGTTGATCATAAAGGGGGAATTAAACGGAAAGACGAAATATAAAAACCAGAGAGATTGGTGTCAATGATAAGTAGGGAAAAGAGGGGAAGAGGAGAGGGATCAGAACACTTTAAGTAGAGATTACTATTGTAGAGCCCATTCCTTCTCTTTCCCCCACTTTTTTCTTCTTTATAAAGGGGCAAAGAGAGGAAGAATTACAAAAGGATATGCTGAAGGGAAAAATACAATTAATATTCATAACCATGAATGTGAATAGGATGAACTCACCATAAAAATGCAAATATATTAGAAATCAGAATCCCATAATATGTGGTATACAAGAAACATATCTGAAGCCAAAAAGAGTCACACTGAGTTAAAATGAGGGGCTAGAGAAGAATTTATCATGCTTCAGACAATTTTTTAAAAAAACAGAGGTGACAATGATGATCTCAGACGAGACAATAGGAAAAATCATCATGGTTAAAAGAGAATGGCATATAAACTGCATTATGTTTGAAGGTACCATAGATAAAGAAATAATATAAATATTTCATATATATATATGTATATGCACTGGATGGCATAGAACCTAAGTACTTAAAAGAAGAGCTAATCAAAGTAGAGGGAGAAATTGATCTAATTGGATCATGAGTTCCTTCGGGGCATTCTTTCCTCTCTTTGTAGCCATAGTCCCTGGCACATACCAAGCACTTAATAAGATAGGCTGAATTGGAAAGGAAAATAGCTGAGAATTTCAATGTGCCCCTTTTCTGACCTAGACAAATCTGATAAAAGACAAATGAACAAGAAGTTAAGGACCTGAAAAGAGTTTTAGAAAAGTGAGCTAGGATAGATCTCTGGTGATTACAGAACACAAATAAAAAAGGAGTGTAAACATTCTTTCAATTTGCCATGGCAAATATTAGAAAGCAGAAATATTAAACAACCCTGTACAGATCACAATGTAATAACAATTAAAAATTGTAAAGGGCATTTCAAGAAAGGATTCAACCTTAAATAAAGAGCAATAATATAATCCTTGAGAATATGTGAATCAGAGAATAAATCATAGGAAAAACTATAATTTCGTCAAAGAACATTTTTAAAAATTTTTCAACATACCAAAAGTTTGGAGATGCAACCAAAACAATTCTAAAGTAAAACTGATATTCCCATGGACAGCAAAAGAGAGGGAACAAAGAGATGAACTGAATGTGTTTACTACAGAAACAACAAATAAGCTCAAATGGAACAGAAAAACTGAAATTATGAAAAATCAAAAACAGCAACCAGAGCAACTTATGTTTACAGAGAGCTTTTAAGCTTGCAAAGCATTTTGTAAATATTATTTCATTTGATTCTCACAACAACCCTGAGAAACAGATGCTATTATTCTCCCCATTTTACAAAAGTAAGGTAGATTGAGGCTAAGTGGCTTGTCAGGGGCCTTAGAGTTAGTATGTTTGAGGCTAGCTTTGAACCCAGGTCTTCCATGTTCAGTGTCCTATCCAATGCACTGTGTTACCAAATGGAATTGATAAAATTAGGGGCTGGTTTTCTATTAAGTGGGTCTTCCTTTTGGCATCACCTCCACCACAACAGTCTCCCTTCTCCACTTGCTGAGTTCCTTCCCAGAACCTCCATTTGAGGAAGCTTCAACAGCAGGTGTGTTCACTTCACATCTGGCTCTGTCCATGAATCCCCAGATTCCACTCCTCTATTGCTACCCAATTTTCCGTTCCTTTTTATATATTGTCTTTCCCCTATGAGGATGCGAATTTCTTGAAGGCTGGGATTTCCTTTCTTTTAGCTAGTATCTGCATACACAATACTTGGCACAATTGCTTGGCATATAGTAAGTGTCTAATAAATGTTCCACATACCCATCCATCAATCTAGCTAAATGGAAACTGAATAAGTCATAAACTCACAAAATAAAACTCTCAGTTCCATATGAATTTACAGGAGAATTTTATCAAATATTAAATGAACAGTTAATTCAGGTATTCAATAAATTATTTGCAAAAACAGCAAAAGAAGGCATTGTATCAAACTCATTCTGCAAGACAAATGTGGCCGTGACACCTAAACCAGGGAGAGATAAAGCAGAGCATGAAATCTGTACACCAATATCTCTATGAGAGATGGATGTATTGACGCATGATACATGATATTGATGCAACCATATTGAATAGAATATTAGCAAAGGGGTTTCAACAGCATATTTAAAAGACTGCATGCCATGACAAGATTAGATTTAAGCCAACACTGCAAGATTGGGTTGGTATTAAGAAAATCATAAGTATAATTTACTTTATCACATAAAAATCATGAGATTAAAAATTAAATAATATCAACAGATGCAAAAAACTTTTGACAAAATTTAACACATACTTGTGTTTTTATTATTTTAAAATATAGAACTAAATGGACTTCCCCTTAACATAATAAGCAATATCTACCGAAAATCATAAATTAGCACAATCTTTAATAATGCATTTCCACTAAGATTAGGAGTGAAATAAACTATCTATTGTGATCTCTATTACTTAACAGATTCATAATGTCTAATGTTTTCTACATAAAACCTTTCTTGATTTCCCTAACTGCAAATGTCTTTCCTCCCTAACTACCCAATAGTTATTCTCTCATTTATCATGAACATACTTACATATGTACTTATTGTCTCCTCTGTTAGAATAGAAGCTCCTTGTGAGTAAAGACTATTCCATTCATTATTTTTCTATTCCCATACTCTAGAACAGCATCTAGAAAAAGTTTTGTTGTTGCTCAGTTGTTTGAGTCCAGCTCTTCATGGGATTTTCTTGGCAGAGACAATAAAGTAGTGTGTCATTTCCTCCTCCAGCTCATTTTACAGATGAGGAAACTGAGGCAAAGTTAAACAGGTGCCCAAGGTCACACAGCTATAAGTGTCTAAGGCCATATTTGAACTCACAAGGATGAGTCTACCTGATTCTATGCCTAGTGCTCTTTCCACTGTGCTACCCAGTACGTGATTGTTGATTGTTCTGTCCTTTGTGACCCCCAAATCAGTCTCCTTGGTGTTCAAAATTGAAGCAAAATAAAGCTGAACAACTCTTCTTTCTCTCGCCTACTCAAGCAATAAACAAAATCATTTATTTTTAAATTTTAGTATTATGACCTTGACAAAGTCTCACAATATGAATCCTCTTGACAAAGCTGCTTCTGTATCAAGGCTCTAGGGCACTCCCTGTCTTTCAGTCTCCTTAAGAGACCACTCTCAATTCTGTACCCTTACACAAGATCAGAACTGAATCAGTCCTGGGGGAACCTAAAAGAAGGCTTCTACTTCTTTTTGGTACTTTTTGGCTTCGAACTTCTGAAAACAGCACTTTCGGTTTTTCTACCTTGGTAGTTGACTTTTATGCGGCATGAGTCGTACGAGAAATCGTTACTCTGACTTGAAATCCTGTGACAGCTGTTGCTCATTCTTAATGACATATTATAGTATGCTATAGTGGATATCAAAAATGTTCCATGGTTAGGTAACAAATCCAAGTAAAGGCAGAAGATGAGAAATTGGTTACTAACTATGAGTTAAGGTAGAGTTCACCAAAAGGATCTAGAGTCTGAACTCAGAAAGAAAAGAAGGGAGAGGGAAGTAAAAGCAGCAATTTCAGAACAGCTTCAGTGAAGCTTAATGCTACAAGTGATAGATACAACAGCTGCTGTCAAAAGTGAGTGCAGATGAGCAGAGGAATAGAGATGCAGAGGATCCCAGAAGTCAGCCAACAGATCAACATGGCTGTCTCAGACAACCTGAGCAACGAGGGGTTAGTCAGACACAGCGTGGATCATCTCAGCTTAGCAGTGGAAACATCTGCTCACCACACAAGCGACAGTCATCAAGGACTGTTGAAGGCAGTTCCATGGACAGAAAGAACACTCTGAAACTTGCAGTTCTGGGATTGGGAGCTACTTTGAGCACTAGGATTTTACTTCCTCCTTGGCAGGTTTCTGTGTGTTCTCACTCTTCCTCATCTATGGTCAGTGATTTGATGAAAAGGGTGACCCAAATTTTGGTGTAGATTTTGTTCAATGTATTTTTCTTAACATCTGCTTCAGCATATGAATCTGAAAAGTTATTATTTCTTTTGCTTTGTTATTAAATAAACGGTTATGTCTAAGATATAAAACATGTCATAACTGAATGGCTGGTTTTGTGTAAATGGAAGTACACCAGTCGGGATTAAGAGTTAAAATAAAGAGAAAGTAGAATTCCCCACAAAAAGGTTATCCCCTAGGACCCTTAGAGAGGCTGAGTGTAACCACGTGGGGGCATTCCTTCTCTGGGTACCTAGACTTTCTAATGTGAGAGCAGGTTGCAAGGAGCAAGTCACCCCAGGGAATGTCCACAGAGTCTGTTGGAGACATGGGGGGTTTTTAAAAGTGGGTGGCCTCCCCATATTTGCATTAACATTAGAATTAATTATTCTATAAATGTTTGATAGAATTTACCTTTAAATCCATCTGATTTGTAATTTTTTTCTCCTTTAGGAGCTACTTTATGGTTTGCGCAATATGTCTGAGTGATTATTTAAATTTTCTATTCCTTTTTCTGTTAATTTATATACATATATATAACAGATGTTTTAAAATATCTATCCATTTTGCTTATGTCATCATAAAAGTTTCTAATAGTTTTATGTTCTCTTCATTTATTTTTTTTCATTGTTTATATTGACAGTTTGGTTTTCCTCTATCAGATTAGCTCTTGGTTTTTCTATTTTATTAAGTTTTTGTTTTGTTTTGCTTTTTGAAGGAGGAAGGCAGGGCAGTTGGGGTTAAGTGACTTGCCCAAGGTCACATGGCTAATAAGTGTTAAGAGTGTGGATTTGAACTCAGGTCCTCCTGACTCCAGGGCCAGTGCTCTATTCACTGCACCACCTACCCGCCTCAGGTCTTTTTTTCCAAACAAAACAGCTCCTACTTTTATTTATCAAGTCAATAGTGGTTGAAGTTTTTTTTTCTTTTAATCGTGTTTATCTCTTATTTGGCTTTCAAAAATATGTATGCATATATACATATTTACTTTTATTTAGGGTCATTTATTTATTGCCTTTTTAGATTTTTTTAGTTGCATCTCAAATGTGTTGACTTGTTCTCTTTTGGTGATGAAAGTGTTAGGAGATGTAAAAGTTCACCTAAGAACTGTTTTGGCTGCTTCCCAAATATTTTGGCCTGTCATCTTATTTTTGCCATTTTCTTTGATAAAATCACTTACTGTTTTTATTATTTGTCCTTTGACCCATCAGCTCTTTAGCATTAATTTATTTACTCTACATTTAAGTGAAATCCTTTCTTTAAATTATCTTTATTTATTATAATTTTATTGCATGGTCAATTTTTAAAGGTAAACTTTTATTATATCCCTTTTAAATTCCCAATTATTAATCACCAGAGATATATCATATTCAACTTTAGCAATATTCTACTCAGATACTTAATTTCTTTCTTATTTATTATTTTGTCAGATTTGTCCAGGTCTAAAAACGGGCACTTTGAGGAGCCCAGCTATGACATTTTTGCTATCTTTTCTCTCTGTAATTCAATTAGCTTTCCTTTAAGTATTTAAAGACTATGCTATTTAGTACAAATATATTAAATATTGATATTATTCCATTATTTATGGTACTTTTAAACATAATGTAGTTTCCCTGGCCTTACCTTTTAGACATGATTATTTTTCTGTTGTTTTGTCTAAGATCACAACTGTCACCCCTACTGTTTTTGAATTAGCCTGAGACATAATAAATTTTGGTCTAAACCCATTTTAACGGTGTGAATCTTCAAGTCTGCTTCTTTTAATTAACACATTTTTGGATTCTGATTTTAATTCATTCTTCTACCCTCCAGTTTTATGGGTGAGTTCATCCCATTCACATTCATGGTTACAACTGTTAATTGTATATTTCTCTCTATCGTATCCTCTTACAATTTTTTCTCTCCCACCAAAGTTGAAGTTTGTTTTGCTTGTGATTCTCTCCACACCCCATGTACTGCTTCTCCCTTAAACCTTTCTCTCTTCTCTCCCTGTTCCCTCCTGCTTATCTGTTGAGTTTAATATACTTCTATGTCGGTGTGTGTGTGTGCTTTCAAACTCTCCTTGGACTGATTTGTTCATCTCAAGAATAAACCCCAAATTAATGCTTTAAAAATGTTTTATGGTGTTTATGCGTGCCTGCAGAAGGGGTATGCCTGGATTCCTTTTATCTATTGTTCAGGGATCAGGGACATTCCTCTTGCAACCTTTGGTTAACAGGAAGTTTGTCTTCTGTTTATATTAACCTCACCTGACCAAAACTTGATTTATGGAATAATAATTTGACATTCCTCAGGTAAAAACCAAAAGGAAGTCTGAGCTTCCCAAAGTGATCTATCTCATCATTTGTCAGCTCCCCTGGTTAACTGGTAAGGCAGCATTTCCCTGATGTCCAGTTTTCTTGGTTACCTTGGTGATATGTAAATCTTACTCTCAATCAGTCTATGTTGAACCCTCTAAATGCAGGGTTAATTTTGAAACCTGACTTAGTTTAACTATAGAGTCTATTTGATTAGGTTTGTCTCCTTAAGGGATATAGGAGACTCTGCTTAACTAAAGTTGTTCAACTTTTATGACCTTGAAGGAAACATGGGATTATGATTTTTGTGATACTCATGACCGCAACATACTTTGTTTGCTATTGTAAGTTTTTCTCCCAATTTAGAGTCCCTGAGACTTATACAAATTCATCCCTCTAACTATGAGCCATTGGGAGAAGTTTATCAGTAATCTGGCCACTAGCTGCCTTTACAGAATTCTGTCACGCTCTAGATGAGGTGGGTATCGAGAAGAACACCTCAGGTTATTATAATGAACTTTGAAAACATAACCCAGCTTTTTGCATCTGTGATTATGCTTTTGCCAGTATGAGAATGTTGGACTTTCAGCCCGAAAGAGGGGTATTATGGAACAACACTTCATTTTTTATTTTTTATTCATATTATTTGAACCTAGCTTTATGGAGCTAGAAATTGTTGAACCCAAAAGTTTATCATAGAGGTTAGATGGACCTCAGACAAGCTATAAGGAAGCCACACTAAGATCCCACTTAGTACTTGTTTTGCATCCTCCCAAAGCTTGTGTTTAGGGTTTCCCAGACCAGATTCCCTTACCTGCTTTCAAATTTTCAAATGTTTCAAATTGTCCTTCTTGGGAGACTACCTACTGCCTAGGTGAGGCCAATCGGGCAAATGTCCTTAGACCTTTGTAAAACTCTCCCAGCTTCTCTCCTCTGCCAAATGACTGACCAAATTTCTGTATAAAACTATTTCAGATTTGGGGGTACATTGTCCTGACTAACAAGTTCAAACAGGAATGAAGTTCATGAGATACCCCTTCTCTTTACCTCCTGTAATTCAATTTGGGGAAATTTTTAATTACTCTCCCTCCTTCCTCGCCTCTCCCTTATTGTATTCCTTTTCCCCCTCCCTTTTGAAACCAATAAAACAGGGAGCCAAGATGGCAGCATAGCAGCAGCAACATATCACAGCTCTCACATAGCCACCCCAAAATACCCATAAAATAGGACTCTAAACCAATCCTGGAACTCCAAAACGCACACAAAGATACTTCCCACTAAAGTCAGCTCGGCTA
>JAQQSU010004749.1:0-13995 GCA_028627135.1 Pseudochirops cupreus
ATAGAATCCAAGGATTAAAGCCATTCTCTCAGTCCAATGCACTCATTTTAAGTACTGAAACAAAAGTGGTGCTTTGGTTTTGAATTTTGCAAGTTAAGCAACTAGGTTGCCCAGAAGATAGAGTACTAGGCCTGGAAAAAGAATAGCAGGGGTATTAATTGCCTCAAAGGGGACTTTTGCTTTATCTTAATGGCAATAGGGAAGTGATGGAGGCTTTTTGAGCATAGGTCTGACATGGTTTGTCCCAAACTTTAGGAATATCTCTTTGGCAGCTGTATGGAGGATCAGTTGGGTCCAAGAAGAAGAAATACCAGGCTGCTGTATCAGTCCAGTAAAAGAGTATGAAGGTATCAGGGTGATTGCCATGTGAGAAAGAGACAAGAGGATGAATGCCAAGGATGCTAGAGGTGTGAACTCAACAAGATTACATCCTAGGCTTTTCAGACAGAAGCATACAATGGCAGAGACAGACATCCATATACAGAAAAAATGCATTTCCAAAGAGAGACTGAGTCACTAATAAAGGGACAATTGGAGATCAGAGGTCTTCCGGCATTAGCATGGGAAGGTGCTCATTGTGATGGAAAGAATAGCTTCTAGGGAATGGCTTTCATGTACTTGGTCGGCAGGAGCCCTTTCTCCCCATCCCTGCCCACCTCCTGCAGGGCTGTTTCAGTGACTAATGCTCTGTTGGAGACTCAGACTTAGGGAACTAAGCCCACTTGCCCAATGAGTGGTTTGTTTACCTGCTGTTTGTTTGATGATTTGCCAGGAAGAAAGAGAAGCGGCACTTAGCTCCACTCTCCTGAAAGAACCCAAGTGAGGCAAAAAGCCAGTTAAGAATATTGGTAGAATTGTTTCTCTTAGACACTATCCAAACATCCAAGTATGGATAAAGTCTAAAAGCAATGTCCCGATGAACTCACAACTGGGGGTGGTGGTCTGCACCCCAGATTAGGGGACTATTACAGCCAGGTAATTATGGGTAAATATTGTGTGTGTGTGTGTGTGTGTGTGTGTGTGTGTGTGTGTGTGTGTGTGTAGGTAAATATATATAATATATAAGGTTTAGACTCATTCACTTAGTCCAATGCATTCATTTTATGTATTAAAGCAAAAATGGTGTTTGGTCTTGAATTTTTCAAGTTAAACAACTAAATTGCCTGGTAGCTAGAGTACTGGGCCTGAAGTGAGGAATCCTTGTGTTTAAATATTACTTCTGACTCTTACTAGCTATGACTCTGGGCAGCTGATTTAACCTCTGCTTGCCTCAGTTTCCTTAATGGTAAAAAGAAAATAAAAATAGCACATACCTCACAAGGGATAGTGAAGACTGAAAGAGGCAATATCTGTAAAATACTTAGCACAATGCCTAGCACACAGAAGGCTCTCTATAAATGCTTATCCCTTCCCCTTCCATTCATGAACTGCCTCAATTTCCTACTTTATTCTGTATTTATAGACCACCACAAAATATATATAAAGCTATATGCCAACTTAAGTTCTTCAAAATTCCTAATTTTGACATCATTTGGCCAGGTAACTTATCCAATGCTTATTGGGTATAGATGCCAAGATGTTCAGAATCTAAAGAAGTTGTTGTTTTTTAAATACTGTTACTGTCTATTTATGGAGAAAAGGAGGAACCTATATGTGTAAGATGCCTCAGAAGGTAGTAGTGTCCCTCTTACTAGATATCTTAAGGCAAAGGATGAATGATCACTTCTGGGGTGATGGCACTCATTCAAAGGGTGTGGGTTGAATTACATTGTCCAAGAGGTGAATTCAGCTTTGAAATTCAATCATTATATGAAAAAAGATGGAGATGGAAGTAGAAAAATATTCAAGAAGGGGTATTGATTATCTCAATATATGTCTACTTCATTCTCTTTACTAAAGACTATATGTACATACATGTGTACACATATATATACATAACCATATATGTATGTATCTAGATGTATACATATGTATATATAGTAGGGTCTGTATGTACACATGTCCATACATACATATGCACGTGACACATTTTGTTCTCATATTTTCCACTCTACTTCTTTGCCATTGACACATTTTCCTCCTTCTGGGGCATCATCATCATCATCATCATCATCAAAAGATCTATCACAACTTAAAGACATGTGGGAAAAGGACAACGTCAATCAGTCTTATTCTGGCTGCTGCTAGAGTTGTTCCAAAGACATTTTCATTGAGCCTACAGAAGATGAAATTATATCCCGATGCTTTTATTCAAGTACAAAAAAAAGTCATCTTCCTGTGCAATAGACCATGGAATATTAAATTCAATGGGTGGGAAAGCAACTTGTTCTAGGGCTATTGCTATCTGAATTATATTGCATAAACAAGATGAAAACAATCATAGCAATTGCTAACATAGTAGGTCCTTAAAGCTTGTTGGCTTGATATTTATACAAAACTTTTAGGATGGAGAAATACTTTATGTGTGCAATCTCATTTGATAAAACAACTCTGAGTTTAAGAATACACATAAACATATCCATTCATCCCTTCTCTCTCTCTCTCCTTCCTTCCCTCCTTTTCTGTCTCTTATCACAGGCCCAATTCAAGAGTTTTGTGGTTCACATTCATGTGCACATGATGTCATAACCCCAGTTACCATATAGAAATACATACACACACACAAACACACACATATATGAAACTACTGAACTACAATAATTCATCTACAAAATTCATCTCTTAAATCCTGAATATGGAAATACAGACCCATAGTTTCATTCAAAAGAAGTCCATATTTCTGGGAATATAGAAAACACAGAGAACACTGAGCATGAGCTCACATATACACACACAATATAGAAGGAAAGCCCAGTTATGTCACTGATGCAAGGCAATAACTCTGAGGAACTGCTGCTATAATGTTAACTCAATCTCAGCATCTGAGCCAAAGTTATCCTTTGAGAGACTTACCAGAAGTGTTTGAACAAGTCTGGTACCTGGTGCCAATTTTTTTTAAAAGACCCAATAAGGCCTTTGGGTTTTTCATACAAGCATCACAATGGATCTGTGATCTTGTCAATAGGAGTATTCTCTCCAGCATTGTAGATGACAAGCCATCCATGTCTGCACACACTATCTGAATCTTACTAGTCTACCACAAGATGACCAGTAAAAGTGCTATATGACCTATCACCCATCTTATGGCAGTAGTACTGGCACTATCCATTTGATTGTCTTGCTGCCTTTCCTAGAAATGGCAACCTGACTCTTCCCATATGTGATCACATGGTAGAGTGGATAGAACCCTGAACTGAAGTCCTGAAAATTTGAGTCCAAATCTTGCTCTGAAACTAGCTTTGTGATCCTAGGCAGTCACTGATCCTCTCAGTCTTCCCTCAAGGAGGGAATCTGATTCATTAACTTCTAGGATCACTTATAACTCTAAATGTATGATCCTTTGAGTGAATCTCTGGCTACTGGTAACAGATACCCAATTTAAATACTCATCCTCTGGCAACTTGTGTGTGCACACTGAGGATTTAGGCATAGATGCTCTTTCCTTACCTGGTATAGGATTATAGCTAACCACTGCTTGCTTGCTGCCAGTCTGAAAATTGCTATGCTCTAGAGTCTACATTTTAGCTGCCTATTTTTCATCTAACAAGAGACCCTACTGTCGTACTTAGAGGCAAAGATCACTTAGAGCTAAAAGATTTCTTAGATTCCAGTTCAATTTCTTCATTTTATGTATGAATTTACAGAGTAAGGCTATATCCTTTGGTAAAGCATGATTACTTTGAGGGCAGAGAGGTATTTTTTTCTTTCTTTTCCCCCCTTTATATCTATGGTTCCTGTGCTATGTTTTATTTTTGTTGCTGTAATTTTATTTTGTTGTGGGTTCATACCTATGAGAACAAAAAAATGCATGCAAGACTTTTGGTGTGGAAATGCCCTCTATCTTGGCAAATTGGTAACTTCATTTTTTTTTTTATTTTTGAGTTCCTTTGGGGTTGCTAAGACATGAAATAATTCTAGCAATATTAAATAGCCAGTAGGCATTATAGCTAGGATATTAACTCTGGTCTTCCTGAGACCAGCCCTCCACAAACTATCCTAAACTGTTCTTTTATGTGTTTTGTTTTGTTTTGTTTTTACAAATAAAAGAGTGACTGAGACTTTGATTTCAATGGTATGTGGTAATCCTAATTGAGAAGGGAACAATTAGCTCTATCCATTAAGGTCAGTACCTTTTCTACAACTCACACAGACCTAGGGAGTTGTTTAGAGCACTGACAGTGTAACTGACCTTGTTGCCCAGAGTCATATAGCTAGTAGGAATCAGAAGCAGAATTTAAAATGAGGTCTTTTTGGTATCAAGGTCAGCTGTCTACTCACTACACTGGGCTGTATCTTACATAATGGATACTTGAGAAATGCTTGTCAAATTGAAGTAAATTGAAATAAAAGGCAAATAGATAGCTCTTAACTTGAATTCCAAAAGTCTTATAAAGAGGATACAATATCTTGGACAGATAGCCAATGCTTTATGTGCTTGGAATTAATTTTTTTTCAGGTTATATTTGCTGTTTGGATTTTTTTTTGCTTCTTGGAGGAGGGAAGGCAGGGCAATTGGGCTCAAGTGACTTTCCCAAGGTCACACAGCTAGTTTTGTGTAAGTGTCTGAGGCCGGATTTGAACTCAGGTGCTCCTGCCTCCAGGGCCAGTGCTCTGTTCACTGCACCACTTAGTCACTCTTGCTGTTTGGATTTTACTTTTCCAAAATGAACTTGGTGATCCTTTTTTTTTCCCCCTGATTCTCTGCTCCAGTTCCATGACTATTCAGAGGAAATATGATTTCTTCAAATACCTTGACTTGATTTTTCTCTTTTTTTTTTCACTGACATATTCTACAAAGCATATATCAGACACCTAGGAAACTAAGCTGACTCTGAGAAGATGTGGAAGTCCATATCAGGACTCTTAACTTGGTGACAGACTAGGAAATCAAACAGGAAGCACAAACTGTGCTATTAATCAAAATGGGCTCAAAGGATATTTGTCTGGCAGCACCATGGAGAGCAGCAATGAAATTAAATAAGTGCCTGTGGGTAGTTACAGAGGAAAAAAAAATGTTTCTTTACTTGTAAGATGACAGATAAACTGTGAAGCACATTAGCGCTAAAGAGCCCCCTTTAGAGGATCGCTGTCAGGGAGGCGATTTACATACCTCCCTTGGTTGTCAGACTCCACTGTGCATCCTAATAGCTCAACTGTAAGTGCTGCCAGTGACTGTCACTCAGAAATCTTGAAATTAGCTAAGAATGCAGATCTCTCCCATTTAGAGGCTAAATGGGTATATAGGGGTCATAGTGTTACTGAACTGGGAAACTTTCATGAAAATTAGGGGTGTCACAGAATGAGAGTCACCTTACATGAATGATACAGATATGATGATTTAATTTTCTTTGAAGCTCAACTCAAGTATCACCTTCTACATGGAGCCTTTCCTGACCTCTCCTACCACCCTAGTACAAGTGACCTCACCCACAAATTACCTTGCATTAATTTTGAATATAATTAAATAGTGTAGGTTACCCCTCTCTCCCAGATAGAATGCAAGTTTCAGGAGGGTAAGGACTATTTCAGTTTTTCTTTGTATTTCTAGTGCCTAGCGAAATGCCTGGAAAATAGTAGCGGCTTATTAAATACTTGTTGATTTATTGATCAGACAGAATAGAGGCAGAGGAAAATGAATTTAGGCAATTTAATTCTTCTGATGTGTGGCATGTGTCAACTCTGCCTAGTAATTATCATTCTATATCTTTCCTCTCTTTCTTAGTCAAGCTGCTTGAAAAAAGCATCTACCATTCTCTCCTCCTGGTGTTTCTTCACTCTCTGGGTTTTTATTATACTGCTCTCTCTCTCTTCTCTTCTTTCATCACACTCTCTCTCCTTCATACCTGACTGACTTTTCTGTCTCATTATCCTTTGCTGATTCATCATTATGCAATACCCACCAACTATGGACACAATCCAAAGCTCAGTCCTGGATCCTCTTCTTATCTCCCTTCCTCCCTCCCTCTCTCTGTCTCTGTCTCTGTCTCTCTCTCTGTCTCTGTCTCTGTCTCTCTCTCTCAGCTACATCATCAGTTATAATTTCTATAAAGATGAGTCACAGAGCTTAGATCCAACTCTAGTTTCTCTCCTGAATTCCAGTGCTGCTATGCTAATTGTTGATTTCCAATTGCTTGTCCTGGGGACATTGCAAAAAATAAAAATAAAGACCAAAATAGAACTCATTATATTTTCCTCAAAATTTGCCCTACTAGATGGGAGAGAGAAGCCAGGAAGGTGCCTGAATTTCTCCCCAGTTTCCCTAAGAAACAGTGTTAAATCAACCCTCTAAAAGAATTCTGGAGTAACAGAATCCACAAAAAGAGTGAAATAATTTTCTAGGTCAAGATAACATAGAAGGACTTCAAGAAAGATCTATCTTACTTGGGTAAAAAGGGAGTACAGCTCAGCACAGGTAATATCCAGGCAAACCAGAAGAAGGCACTTAGCCACAGCACAGATCATCAACTGAGGTTCCACAGATTGAGCTCAGGAGGCCAGTGGCATAGCAGGCCAGTTATGAGGCCTCTAGACCCAGCTCAGCAGACAAATTGCCAATCCTAGCCCCAATGGCACAACAGATGCAACTAGACCAGTCCAACCCAGTACAGGGCAAACCTCTAGTACCTCAGGCTCTGGAAGAGGAAACCAGTGACCAGGCCCCTAGCCTCCAGTGCAAGAAGCCTGGGACAGTGCCCTTTGTCCACTCAGCAACAGAGTTCAACTTTTTAAACTGAATTAAAAAAAAGAAAAGAACACTAAACATGGAATGTTACTATGTCAGCAGGGAATATCCAAGCACAACCTCAGAAGAGGACAACAATGGCAAAATGATTACAACTGAAAACTCAAGTGGGAATTGGTCTCAAACCCAAAAATTATTCTTGGAAGAGTTCAAAACTGATTTTAAAAATCAAAGAAGAGAGGTAGAAGAAAAGGAAGGGAAGAAGTAGTAGGGGAAAGGGGGATGAAAGAAGAGGAGGCTGATAGAAGGGAGGACAGATTGTTAGGGAGATGGTGGTCAGAAGCAAAACATTGGTGGGGGGTAAAGTGAAAGGAGAGATTGAGAAAATAGATGGAGAGAGATTGTGAGTGTGAATGGGATAAACTCTCCTATAAAATGGAAGCCAACAGCAGAGTGAACTAAAAACCAGAATTCTACAATTTCTTACCAGAAACATATTTGAAGCAGAGAGATACAGACAGAAAAAAAGATAAAGGCTGGATCAGAATATATTATGCTTTAGCTGAAGAAAAAGAACCTGATAGCAATCCTGATAGGTAGCAATCCTGATCTCAAACAAAGCAAAAGCAAAAACAGATATAAAAAGTAAAAGAGAAAAAGAGGGAAACTACATCTTGCTAAAAGATACCATAGAAAATGAGGTAATATCAATAGGAAACACATAGGAACCTAGCACTATAGCCTTCAAATTCTTAGAGGAGGAGTTAAGTGAGTTACAAGAAGAAATAGCAAAACTATACTAGTGGGAGACCTCAACCTCCCCCTCTCAAAATGAGATTAATCTAATCATAAAACAAACAAGAAAGAAGTTAAGGGGGGTAAATCAAATTTTAGAGAAGTTAGACATGATAGAACTCAGGAGAAAACTGAATGGGGATAGAAAGGAATATACCTTTTCTCAGTGGTACATTTCACCTACACAAAAATTAATCCCATATTAGGGCACAATAACCTCACGATCAAATGCAAAAAGGAAGAAATATTGAACACGTCCTTTTCAGATCATGATGCTATAAAATTATGTGAAACAAAAGGCCATGGAAAGAAAGAATAAAATTTAATTGAAAATTAATAATCTAATCCTAAGGAATGAATTGATCAAACAACAAATCATAGAAACAATAACTTCATCCAAGAGAATGACAATAGTGATACAACATATCAAAACGTATGGGATGCAGTCAAATCATTTCTTAGTGGAAATTTTATATCTCTAAATGCTTATAAGAATAAAATAAAGGGGAGATCAATGAATTCAGCTTGAAACTAAAAAGTCTATAAAAAGAACAAATTTAAAATATCCAATTAAATTAGAAATTCTGCAAATCAAAAGTGAGAGGAATAAAACTGCACTTAAGAATACTATTGAACCAAAAATTAAAAATAAGAACTGGTTTCATAAAAAATAGGTAACTCTTGGTTAATTTGATTTTTAAAAAAGAAAGAAGAAAATTAAATGACCAGTATGAAAAATGGAAAGGAAATTAAAACAAAAGTTGAGAGCTATTTTGCCCAACTGTATGCTAACGAATCTGAAAATCTAAGTGAAATGGATGACTATTTACAAAAAATATATATAATGCCCAGATTAACAGAAGATGAAATAAAATATTTAAATGATTCCATTTCAGAAAAATAAACTAAACAAACCATCAATGAACTGCCTAAGAGAAAACCTCCAGGTCTAGATGGATTTATAAGTGAATTCTACTAAATATTTAAAGAACAATTAATTCCAATACTATATAAACTATTTGGAAAAAGTGGTGAAGAAGGAGTTCTATCCAATTCTTTGTATGATACAGGTATGTTACAGATACCTAAACCAGGAAGAGCCAAAACAGAGAAAGAAAATTGTATACCAATTTCCCTAATGAATATTGATACAAAAAATTTAAATGAAATATTAACAAAGAGATCACAGAAATTTGTCACCAGGATAATATACAACGACCAGGTGAGATTTATACCAGGCATGTAGGATTGGTTTGATATTAGGAAAACTATAAGCATAACTGGCCATATCAATAACAAAACCAACAGAAAACATGATTATTTCAATAATGGGGATAAGCTAGAAGAATTTCCAATAAGATTGGGGGTGAAACAAGGATGTTCATTATCACCACTATTATTCAATATTGTACTAAAAATGTTAAGTTTTAGCAATAAGAGGAGAAAAATAAATTAAAAGCATTAAAATAGGCAATGAGAGGGAAAAACTATCACTCTTGGCAGATGATACAATGGTATACTCAGAGAATCCTAAATAATCAACCAAAAAACTTCTTGAAATAATTAACAACTTTAGGAAAATTTTAGGATATAAAATAAATCCACATAAACATTGGCATTTCTATATATGTTACTGACAAAGTCCAACAGCAAAAGATAGAAAAAATTACACCTAAAATAACTGTAGACAATATAAAATATTTGGAAGTCTGTCTGCCAAGACAAACCCAAGAACTACATAAACATAAATCCAAGACACTTTTCACACAAATAAAGTCAGACCAAAACAGGTGGAAAAACATTGATTGCTCATGGGTAGGCTGAGCTAACACAATAAAAAGACATTTCTACCTAAACCAACTGACTTATTCACTGCCACACCAATCAAACTACCAAAAAGAACGTCTTATACAACTAGGAAAAAACAGTAACAAAATTCATCTGGAAGAACAAAAAATCAAGAATATCAAGGGGAAAATAGAATAAAATAGGGGGATAGAATGGAGGGAAATATACTCTTTTGCTATATGACTAGTATGGAAATATTTTTAAACTACACATGCATAACCTATATTAAATTGCTTGTCTTCTCAATGGGAGTGCATGAGGAGGAAAGAAGGAAGAGAACCTGGAATTCAAAATTTTAAAAACAAATGTTTAAAAAAATTGTTTTTACATGCAACCAGGAAATAAGTTATACAAGCAATGGGGTATAGAAATCCATCTTGCCCTACAAGAAAGTAAGGGGAAGGGGGAAAGGGAGGTATAGTGGGAATATAAGAGAGGGCAGACTGGGGGAAGGGGTTATCAGCATGCTTGCCATCTTGGGGTGGAGGATAGGGGAGAGATGGGGAGAAAATTTGAAACTCCAAATCTTGTGGAAATAAATACTGAAAGCTAAAAAGAAAGAAATAAATGTGTGTGTGGGGGGGATAATATCAAGGGAATTAATGGGAAAAAATGCAAAGGAAGGTGGCCTAGCCATACCAGCTCTAAAATTATATTATAAAGCAACAATCACCAAAACTATTTGTCACTGGTTAAGAAAAAAAGTGATGAATGGGGGGAATAGGTTAGCTACATAAGACACAGTAGTCAATGACTTTAGTAATCTACTATTTGATAAACCCAAAAACTCCAGTTTCTGGGATAAGAACTCATTATTTGATAAAAAAAAAAACCTCTATAAAAAATGGAAAATAATATGGCATAAACTAGGCAGAGACCAACATCTTATACTATATACCAAGATAAGGTCAAAATGGGTATATGGTTTAGACATAAAGCAAGTTACCATAAGCAAATTAGGAGAGTAAGGAATAGTTTATTTGTCAGATTTATGAAGAAGGGAAGAATTTTTGACTAGATGAGAGAGAATATTATGAAATGCAAAATGGATCATTTTAATTGCATTGTTTTTTAAATGGCACAAAGCCAATGCAACCAAGATGAGAAGGAAAGCACAAAGCTGAGAACCAATTTTTATAGCCGGTGTCTCTGATAAAGGTCTCATTTCTCAAATATAAACAGAACTGAATCAAATTTATAAGAATGCAAGTCATTCTACAATTGATAAATGCTCAAATGATATGAACAAGCAGTTTTCTGATGAAAAATTAAAGCTATCTGTAGTAAAATTTAAAAATACTCTAGACCACTTATTGATTAGAGACATGCACATTTTAAAAACTCTCAGGTATCACATCACATCAATCTGATTGGTTAATATGACAGAAAAGTAAAATGATAAATGTTGGAGAAGATATGGGAAAATTGTAACACCAAGGCATTGTTGGTGGAGTTGTGAACTGATCCAACCATTTTGGAGAGCAAATTGGAGCTATGCCCAAAGGGCTACAAAACTGTGTGCACCCATTGAACCAAGAATACCACTACTAGGTCTGTATCCCAAAGAGATAAGAAATTGAAAATGACCCACATGTATAAAAATATTCATGGCATCTCTTTTTGTGGTGGCAAAACATTGGAATTTGGGGGATACCTATCAATTGGGAGATGACTGATTAAGTTGTGATATATGAATGTAATGGAGTACTATTGTACTATAAGAAATGATGAACAAGCAGACATCAGAAAAACCTGAAAAGACTTACATGAACTGAGGCTGAGTGAAGTGAACAGAACCAGATAAACATTGTACACAGTAATAGCAATATTGTGTGATGATCAGCTTTGATAAACTTGGCTTTTCTCAGCCATACAATTCCAAGACTCATGATGGGAAATGCTATCCACATCCAGGAAAAAGAACTATGGAGTCAGAATGCAGATCAAAGCATATTCTTTCTCACTGTCTTTCTCTTTCTCTGTTTTCCTCTCCAACACTTTGGCTTTTTTTTTCTAGTGGTCTTTCCCTTTTGTTATGATTCTTCTTTTGCCATACAACTAATGTGAAAATATCCTTAATATGATTGTATGTGTATAGCCTATATCAGATTGCAAGCGGTCTTGGTGAGAGAGAAAATTTCGGAAGTCAGAATCTTATAAAAGTGAATATTGAAAACTATCCTTATGTGTAATTGGGGAAAAAATATGATTATGTGAAAAGAAAAAAATTCTTGATCCACTTTTCCAGTTTGTTGACTTTCTTTTGACAATCTTATTTTTCTTGCATTGTTCTTTTTAATTTTTCCCCTCAATCTCATTTGATTTGTAAAGTCTTTTTTAGGTTCTTCTATGAATACTTTTTGGGCAGGTGATGATTTTACATTACTCTTTGGGGTAGGAGAGGTATTTTATTTTTTGATTCTGAAGAGGAAGCCCAATCTTCTCTGTTTCTATACTAATTTTCTATATTTCAGTTCTTTCTCCTTTGCCCACTCATTTTGTTTGTCCTGAGCTGCTCATTATTGCAATTGCCTCTAGTTCTGGGGTATAGGTGATAATGCCTCTGGCCTTAGATCTTCCCTCAGTTCTCCTCACTGGCCTGGAGCTCAAATCACAAACTCCACTGTCCTATAAGTGCTCATATCCAGTAACATTCCTAACTCAGTGTTTCTGCATTCACTGATCATTCACTGGCTCCTTCTAGCCCAGGGCCATGTCTCAGTAGCACAGCTGGGTCTGAGGTCCCTTATCAGCAGAAGTTCCCTCAATTATTCCCTGCTTAAACACTGTACTCTCCATACTGTCCCAGAGGTGAAAATTCCTATGGCTGGGGTCCATGCTACCTCCCAAACCAGCTAACCCCAAGACTTCCTTCTTGCTGTTTCAGGATAATTAGCTTCAAAGTGTTTAACCTTCACAGGGACCAAATCTTGTTCCCAGGATTTTTATTTAGTTCTCTGGTTGTCCCTGGGGGACCACTGTTTTGCCCCAACTCTTGTTTATTTTCACCACTCTACATACACACTGAGGTGCTATTTTGTCTTGTTTGTGGAGGAAATCTGGAGAACTTGGAATTTTCTGACTTACTTTGCCATCTTTCCAGAATTCTCTCCAAAATGATTTTCTTAAATTATAGGTCTGATCACATTACCCTTTGCTCTATAAATTCTAGTGACTTTCTAGTGCCTTTTGATCAAATATTATGCTTTTTTTTATTGAAATCTAGGTCTCTTACCAACCTGATGCTTTGTTTGGTTTCCAGTGTTCTGGCACCACTCCTAGACCTTACAATCTAGCCTTACTGACTTGTTTGTTGTTCTACAGAAATGGCATTCCATTTTCTATCCCCATGTCTTTGCACTAGCTGATTTATAAGCTTGGAATATTCTCTTTACTAAGATCTAACTTGGTAACTTTGGTTTACTTTAAGATCCAGCAAAATCACTACTTTCTATATCATTTCCTGATCCTGACCCTTCCACCCATATGCTAGTGCACTCCATCCTCAAACAGCCTTGTACTCATTTTGTATGGATAATGTATACTTCCATATTTAAAAATTGTTTTCCCATTAGAATGAAAGCTTTAGAAGCACAGAGATTGTACTTTTGTCATCAAAACCACAGAGCTCAGTAAAGTATCAGGCACAGAGCAAGTGCTTAATAAACTTATTTTGATTAACTAGTTTTGTTTAATGATTTGGGTATATTATAAAAAATCGTCAACACTTTAAAAGAAACTAAACATTTGATGACTTCTTCACTTTGAAACAATCCATTATGTCTATAGGTTTCCTCTTATCTATACGTCTAATGTCTCCTCTAAGAAGGAAATGGGTTTAATTCATCATGACTTCTTCATAGTGAACCCATGATGGCAACTAATGAGCACTGTTTTGTTTTTTTTTAATATATTCTCATTTTTTGCTTGGCCTATTGTCACTTTAAAAAGTCAGGAATTGTCAGGTTCAATGCTTATCTTGAACAGAGACTTTCAGTAGATGCCTGGATACATGAAGGAAATTCCTTCATTAAAATTATGTCTTATCTCCTTGACAAGAACCAAGTTTTCTTTTGTATTCATTTTGTGTGAAAGGCAATTTAGAACAGCAGAGGTAGAATCAAGGTTGAAGTCAGGAAGACATGAGTTCAAATATCACTTTCAGCACATATAGCTTGCATGACAGCGGATATGCCATGACCTTGCAGGGTCTCAGTTATGTAGAAGCTGTTGACAGGCATCTATAGACACTGTTCCTTACTAGGAATACTATACACGGATAAGATCACAATTCTGGGAACCAAATAATGATAATAACATATAAAAGGACACTCTAAGATCAAGAAAGACAGATTCAATTATGAACTCCTCCCCAAATTGGCTGGTGAACCCTTGTTAAGTCATAGAATCTCTCAATGCCCCAGCCAGCTCTCCAAAACTATAAATTGTATAACAATTGAAAATCTGAATGGCTAGGGAAGCTTCTACACTAGCACTTCCATTTACCAATAAAATCTCGTGTGGATAACCCCTCCCCCCACATACACATCATCATCATCATCATCATCATC
>JAQQSU010000475.1:0-22800 GCA_028627135.1 Pseudochirops cupreus
TTCACTTTCCTAGAAGGAGTAGGGCAATCAATGACCTGAAACTTCCTAAACTTCCATTTGTTTTTGGAAATGTCCTAACCTAGACTGAGGTTCTGGTCCTCCCTGCCATGGAATCTCTAAGCTTGCTAACTGAGCATGACATTCTAAGAGCCAGAACTCCAATGCTGAGCCCTAGCCTGTTTGCCTTCTTAGGAAAGCGGGGGAGGTACCCAGGTCCATGCCAAGATGACGAAGGAGTTAGCATTATTGAGGAAGGCTAAAGTTTCTTCTTTTCTCTTAGCTGGGAGAATTGTTCCATAATTAAGGGGGGAAATGATGAATGCAGACACTGGAAAATCCCCATTCATCATCTTTATTGCCACTGAATTAGTAACGTAACACATCATGTTTTATGTAACCTCATAATAATTACAGTTTTTACTAAATTCATGTATATGGAAAAATCAGTGATTCCTAAGGAATCTCATCCTGCATTCTGGTGAAGAGTCTTGTAACCCGGGCTGCCTTTGGCTTATTCTCCATCTAGAACACTGAACACTCATAATGCCCTTTGGAAACATCCTGGGCTCCAACTGTAAATGAAATAAGTTGAGAAAAATCACAAGTTAATCATTTATTCACGAAAAATGGTTTATTTACAGCTGCATTTAAAGACACAGTATGTAAGGATCATCAAGTTTCTACATATGTTTCTTTTCTTTGTGAAGTCGGCTACAGCCAATTTAATATCGATCAGATCCATGGGAAAATAGAGTTGGGAGACTTGTCATATGATTGAGGCTAGCATGGTGTAAATAGAGAAGCCTTTGAGAGAGTTCTTCATTCCCAACAAAAGCAAAAGGTCCAAGGTTCTTAAGGAGTGTATTGTTGATTTTGTAATATTAACATTTTTATCACTGATAAAATCTCACTTTCTCTATATATAGTTGAGATAACCTTGTCATTTCTAGCTAGAAATAAATGTGTATTAATCAACTGTGTTATCTAGATAAAAAAGTGTGTAGGGTATGTGTGCAGATGAAAACACATGTGTAGAATTAGATTAAATGTGTAAATTGGACTTTTAAAAACCACCCTCTGGTCGTTGTAATAAAAAAATGTTGTAATTCAAAATGCTACCTGAAAAAAAAAAAGAGAGAAATCTCATCCTGCCGTTAAATTGTAGAGTCCTTCAGTGGGATTTCTTGGCAATAAACTCATCCTAGTTAGACAGCATGAAATACAAGGTAGTTTACCAACATAGTTACCATATGTAAGAGGCTCTACACCTCCCCTAGTGCCTAGCACAGTGCTTTGCACTCAGTAGGCACTTAATAAGTATTTGTTTATTTGAATTGAACTGAAATGGAAGAAATTTTGTTCATGTTAACATGACTTGTTAACTCCATTCCATATCTAGCTAGGTGGCATAATAGAGCATTGGATGAATTCTAATCATGCCTCAGATACTTAGTAGCAAGTGGGTTGATCACTTAGCTCTCTCAGTCTCAGTTTCCTCGTGGAAAATGGAAATAATAATAGCACCTATGCTACAGGGTTTAACCCCTGTTAGGTGCCCTGAATTGCAGTTCGCTTACCTCAGATTAAAGACCCTTGTTACTGCCTTTTTGGTAGTACCACCTATTTCAGGTTGACAATTCTATGGAACTATGCTTGCAATGAGCACTCCCACTGACTGACTAATTCCCTAGATGGTCACTACTACATACCTTAGTTCTAGGATTAACCCTAAAGGGCTGAAGCAGAAGGGGGTCTTTCTAGTCCTATTGAATAGAAACGCCTACCAGCATTTTCCCTCATCATTATCAGTTGATATCAATTATGAGGGAGGAATATTTACTAAGGAAATATAATAAAAAAAAAAGTTGGTACTCTATCAAGGACTGCCATGCACTCTCCTAATAGGACACGTGGAGCCTGAGTAAAAATGGGCTCAGGCTTCAGGAACACATGTGGTTGGGGGTAACTCATGAACCGCCCACCCCCCACCTTAGGCATAGTGCAGCATCTGTGCTAAGTTTCTGAGCTTCTCTCAAAGCTATCTTTCTTTAGGGTGGCTGGTTTGGCCTGAACCTCAAGTCTAGACACTGACTTCATCAGCCATTCCTAGGATGTTGCCTGGAATAGACATCAATGAAGTCAGAATCTCCAGCCTTCTGAAGTTCACAAATGCCTTCTTCTAGTCAAGGAACAGTGAAGGTTGGGGGAGAGACTGAGACCAAGGCTGAGGCTGAGGGATGCTCTTCTCTTCCCCTCCTCAAGGGTTACCTTCCCAGAAGCTTGACTGAAATGGCTCTTCTTTATGCTAGCAGACGAATTCTCCATTCTAAGGGAGCTTCCTTACCAGTTTTATACAAACTCCATAGAGTCCCTCAACCAACCTGTCCAAGCTCATTGAAAAGCCTTTGACTGATTAATTCAGGAGAGTTGTCTAGGCCCGAGTCACACCTAGTTCAGACCTTTGATTAATTCAATTGGAATATGTTCTTCCCTGACAAAGGTATCAGGGGGTCTTATCTTGTGACTTACTTTCACTGGGGGTGAGGTGGGGTTGCTAGTGATTTAATTGATTAATTCATTTGATTTCCACCCTTACAGATAGATATGATGACTTTTCTTTCCAAGAGTTTACAATCTAATGGATGGAAGTAAGGGGGTAAGGAAGGAAAGATGCATGTGTAAATGACTATGATGCAAAGGAGGATGTCAAAAGTGCAAAGGAAAAATAGGAGCAAAATACAATTCTATATGAATTTTAAAGATAGATTCAGCTTGGGGCAGCTAGGTGGCGCCATAGTGGATAGAGTGCCAGGCTTGGAGTCAGGAAGACTCATCTTCCTGAAATCAAATCTGACCTGAGACACTTACCAGTTGTATGACCCTGGGCAAGTCACTTAACCCTATTTGTTTTCATTCCTCATCTATCAAATGAGCTGGAGAAGAAAATTGCAAACCACTCTAGTATCTCTGTCAAGAAAGCCCCAAATGGCATCTCAAGGAATTGGACACAATTGAACAATAAAACAACAAGATTCAGCTTGGGTAGATTCAGTAGGGGAAGGTCAGGGAAGATTTCATGAAGGAAGTGGTCCTTGCTTTAGGGGAGGGACTTTAAGAGGCTGAGGCATACATGAAAGGACATTCATTCTAAGCACAGAAAATAATATGAAAAAAAGATGGTACTGAGAGAGGACAGGAGAACAGAGATGAAGAGTAGCATGGTTGCTTATGCATGTATATGAAGGGGATTAGTATTCAATTTAACAAAAGCTCATTAAGCACCTAATATGTACAAGGTACTGTACTAATGTCAAGGATGCAAAGATAAATTTTTTTTTAAGTACCTACCTTCAAGAAGCTTACATTCCACCAGAAAGTTACAAGATAAGGATGTTAACATAGATATAAGATAATTTGAGGTAAAGAGGCCAAAACAGGCCTAAAAAAAGTGCTAATCTGTGGAATAAGCCACAAGACACCCCATCTTTTTCATGAATCCCAAGACTATTTGGTGGAGAGTTTTTATAGGGAATTTAAATTTCTCCCAGCTTTTGGAGAAACAAATCCCCCAAAGCAAAATGACAGGGGAAAAAAAAAGTCTCCTAATTGGCTTTATTGTCTCAAGTGTCTCTCAAATCCAGTCCATCCTCTATATAGTTGCCAAAGTAATTTTCCTAAAGCCCAGGTGAGACCATATCACTCCCCTACTCAATAAACTTCAGGGGCTCCCTATTACCTGTAGGATCAAATGCCAGTTCCTGTTTGGCATTTAAAGCTCTCCATAACATGACTCTAACTTAATTTTCCATCTTTATTATGCATTCAAAACTCTTTAGAAACTCTTCAGTTCAGCCAAATTGGCTTTCTTACTGTTCCTTTCAAACAATGTTTCATCTCTGAACTTGGCAGCCTGTCACACATGAAGGGAATTCACTTTCTCCTTCTCCCTACTTCCCTAGTTTCCTTCAAAGCTTGCTTCAGGCCATTAGTGAGCCCTCATCATTTCCAGATCAACCAGATCCCTCCCCATTGCCATTCTCAGGTCATCTTTATACCACATCTTCCATAGTTCCCCTCCTTTCTTGTTTTTCCAGCCCTGGCTCTGGAAATAGGAATCAAATCAAACTATCATTCGTGAAAAGGACTCTTTAATCATTTACTGTATGACTCCACACACTCTCCTGTGACTTTCTTGTCCAAAACATTCCTCCCCTACTATTGCTCCCTATGGGTTATTTTCCCTTAGAAAGTAAGCTCCTTGAGGGCAGGTATTCTTTTGCTTTTTCTATTCGTATCACCAGTGATTGGCAGAATGCCTGATATATAAGAAGTATTTTTATTCATTTATTAATTTAATAATAATAGGTAACACTTATATAGTGCTTACCATGTGCCAGGCATTGTGCTAAGTGCTTATAATTTTATTTCATTTGATCCTCAAAACAACCCTTTGAGGTAGGTGCTATTATTATCATCTCTATTTTACAGATGAGAAAACTGAGGCAAGTTAGGGATAAGTGACTCATCCAGAGTCCCACAGCTAGTAAGTGTTTGGGGTCAAATTTGAACTCAGAGCTTCCTAACTCCAGACCCAACATCCTATCCAGCGTGGCACCTAGCTGTCCTGCTATTCACATACAGATTCACAAATAGACATACCCTTAAGTATGTAGTCCTCTTCCCTCCATCCCCAATGCCCAATTTATGCATTTATTTTGTATAAGTGTGACAAGAGACTGGACATTGAAGGCCCAGTTCTGAGAGCATGAATGTTGGGTAAGCCTGCTTCTACAGGTCATGATGATGCAGAATGAAGGGGCCCCTGCTGTCCCTTTTAAACTATGTTTATATATTCTACAGCTATTTCAAGTCTGCTTACTGGGTGGTAAATACAAGCATTTTGATTGACTGATGAACTGAAACTGAGCGAATCTATTAAATTTGTTCTAGACCAAGTATACATCCCCCACCCCCAAAGACTTATTACAAAAAGGACAATCACAGCTATTGAACAGGCATGTTATCTGAGTGAACAGCAAAATAGAAATTGGGGAAATTATATAGATTAAGGCAGAATACAAAATACACAAGAATAAATGGGTACTTCAACTCAGAAGAGAGATAAGATCTCGACTCAATCAATCTCACTGGAGAGCTCTCCTAGCAATCTCTGAGGGTGTAGCCATTGGGAATCAAGGGATGTATTGGGGGCAGCCTTTCCTAGATACTTGCTGTGTTTTTTGTTTTTTTGGTTTGTTTGCGTTTTTTTGGAGGGGGAATTGGGATTAAGTGACTTGCCCAAGGTCACACAGCTAGTAAATGCCAAGTATCTGAGGCCAGATTTGAACTCAGACTGACTCCAAGGCCAGTGCTCTATTCACTGTGCCGTAGCTACCCCTTAGATACCTGCTGTTAGCCTTCCCTGTTAGACATTTCAAAATCTGTACCCTCTCTCAAATTCTCTCTCTCCAATCTTCTACTTCTTTCTTCCCTGAAGTCTCTCTTCCAATCAGGATTCACATCTTCCTCACATACAGCATATGCAATATGCCAGCTTAGAGGTTTCTTAGCCAATTCAGGGTCTCACATCTCTACATTTATGCATTGTTAAAAGGCTGCCTTCAGAGAACTATTCTCTCTAGTTTGGGCAGGGCTGTTACATATATTTATATATGTACACATTTTCATTGATAGAATGCAAGTTTCTTAAGGACTGTTAGGCTGGCTCTCTATCCATTACCCAATGATCCCTCTTCATAAGTACATTAGAGACATATACATCAATAGAACAAAGATTACTAATGGATATACTTGCACTGGGCACATTTCCTTAGTCTATGATCATAGAATCCTTGCCTTCCCCTACCACCCTACACATACACATCAGAAGAGGATACTTAGTTCAGCTCCCACCCTGATGTCTTATGTATTCTAACTTGATCCCATATGATCCCCTCTGAATCTCTGTATTATGTCAGATTCCCTACCCACTCCTCTCTTAGGGCCCCAGCATTTTTCAGTTTAGGTTCCTACTACCTCCTACCATGTTGCTGCCATAACCTGGATTCTTACTACAGAAGTCAAAGCCATTCATTACTTGGCTTTCTGCGCTGTAGTAATTAGCAGGTGCTGGGGGCAGGCGGATCACTCACTCGCAGGTGAGATGCTGCAGAGTGTGAGACAAAATCCCTCTTCCTTCAAGCTCCCCAGTGTGCATCGCCTCCTAAATCAGCTCCCAATGTAAATTTCTCCCTGGAGGCTCTTGTCACAGAGCAATCGGGGCCTATTAAATCAGCCAAGCACATCCCTGGCAGCTTAGGCAGCAGACCTTCTGTCCTAATATGATTTTTTTCCCCTTCCCTCCCCAACTTCCAACCTTCTGCCTCCCCACAAGCACCAAGTGCCTCAAAAATGAGACTTTAAAAATATATTGGAAGATCTCTCTGCTACGCACATGTCTGACAGCTCAATGACAGAAAGAAACATTCCATAGGCACAAAATAGTAGCTGTTTGTGTGTGTGTGTGTGTGTGTGTGTGTGTGTGTGTGTGTGTATGTGTTAGCAAAGAATTGTAGATTTCCATCAGTTAGCTAAGCAAATTGTGGTGCAGGGACAGAATAGAATATAACTATTATGGAAGATGCTGAGTGTTAAGAATTCAGAGAACAAGAAGACGTATGTGAACTGATGCAAAATGACTTAGATAGAACCAGGGAAATAATATACATAATTACTATAAGCATGTAAATGAAAATAATAATGATAATAAAAATAATCAGAATACTGTCATTATAATGAACAAACTTAGTCATTAGTCCATAGAAGAAAAGAGAAAATGAGAAAACAGACCCCTCTATTTTTTGTGAACATGAGGCACTATGGGAATGGAATATTTCATATACTGTCAGACTCCATGGATGTGTTGGTTAGTTTTACTGAACTCCTTTCTTTTTTTATTACAAGGGATGGCTTTAAAGTGGCAATGAGGAAGATATATTCAGAAAAGAGGATGAATTTTTAAAAATAGATCAATAAAAAAATTTTTAAAGTAGTGAAATCTAGAAGTCAGGAAACTTGGGATCTAGTCCTGATTCTGCCACTAGGTAACTAAGTGACTTTGGGAACATTGTGGAAATAAGGGTAAAGATCAATAATGAACTAATCAAGATGGCAAAGTAGAGGCAGTAACACAGTTGAACTCTTCTAATATTCCCCTCCAAACAACTTTAAAATTAAAGAGGAATTTTAGAACTAAAGTAGAATGTAAAGTAAAAATAAAGCAAAATTCAGGTCAAGGTGAGACATTGTTTCCGGCCCTAGAAAACTTAGGAGATTGGCAGGACAGGTCTGTGACATGGGGGTGAGGGCTATCCTAGAGCCCATGTGGTGGCCTCAGTAGCAGTGGGCCTTGAAGGTGGTTGCAATGCAACAGCAGCTTCAAGAGCTCTCTGCTCAAAGATAGTAAGGAGATTGGACTCAGAAAGAGATTATAGCCATGAGCTGACAGTAGATGCAGGACCAGACACTGTTTGGTAACTCCATTGCCCCTGCATAGTTGTGGGTCGCAGTTCCAGGAAGGAGAGGAATGCTGGCACTTGTAGCTGCAGGAAAAGAGAGTCCCTTCCTGGATAAAGAACAGAGAAAAGACTAGGAAAGCAAAGACTGAACCTTTCCCTGGATCACACCATCTTAGATTAACTGAAAACTTGGAAGACTCCAAGGAGACTCTCTGAAAACTGCATCACAAAAAAGCTTGAAGTTTGGGACAGTACCTCCCTGCCCACAGGTCAGCTGAACCTACCTTTAAAAAATAAAGTTCAAAGTCAAGCAGTAGGCTGTTAAAATGAGGTTGTAAAAAACAACAAAAAAAGAATCTAACCATAAAAAGCTACTATGATGATAGGGAAGATCAAGAAACAAACTCAGAAGAACACAACAATGTGAAAGCAGTTATAAGGAAAGACACAAAAAAAATTTAAATTTGATTTAAGTTCAACAATAATTCCTGAAAGAGTTAAAGAAAAAGATAAGAATGGTAGAGGGAAAATGGGGGGAAATGAGAGTGATGTAAGAAAATTATGAAAGGAGACTTGACAACTCAGTAAAAGAGGTACAAAAACCATTGAAAAAAATATAATCTTAAAAAAAAAACAAATGATAGAAGAGGCACAAAATTTTACTAAAGAAAAGGATTCTTTAAAAAGTAGAATTGGCAAAATGGAAAAAAAAAGAGGTACAAAAGCTCACTAAAGAAATAATTCCTTAAAAATTAGAATTGGACAGGTGGAAGCTAACAGTTCCATGAGACACTGACAAACAATAAAACAAAGTCAAAGGAATGAAAAAAATAGAAGAAAATATGAAATATCTCATTGGAAAAACAACTGACCTGGAAAATAGATTGAGGAGAGATAATTAAAGAATTACTGGACTATCTGAAAGCCATTTTGTATATATGTGTGTGTGTGTGTATGTATATATTATTATATATGTATATATTATATATATATATATATATATATATATATATATATATATATATATGAACCAAGAAATCATATTTCAAGAAAGCATCAAGGAAAATTGTTCCAATACCTTAGATTGAGAGGATAAAATAGAAACTGAAAGAATAGAAGTCGAAAGAATTTACCAATCACCTTCTGAAAGAGATCCCAAAATGTAACCTCCAAGGAACAGTATAGCCAAATTCCAAAGCTCCCAAGTCAAAGAGAAAATATGACATGCAACCAGAAAGAAATCATCCAAATATCATAGAGCCTTTGTGTTATCAATGACTGGGGGCGTGGGGGTGGCTGGAGAGAGAAAGAATTTGGAGCTCAAAAAAATTTTTTAAATAATGTTAAAAATTAATAAATTTTAAAAAACAAATCAGCAAAGTCAGGATATGAGTTGTGATTCATTATCAATCCTTTGGGAGTCTGGTTGGTCACTGCAGTGGTCAAAATTTTTAAGTATCAGAGTTGTTTGTCCTGATAATGTTGTTATTTCATAAATTATTCTCCCGGTTTTGCTTATTCTGCTCTGCATCAGTTCATACAAGTCTTCTCAAGTTTCTCTAAAACTCTCCCTTTTATCGTTTCTTCACTTTCTCTCCCTAAGCATCAGTCTCATTTTGCAAAAAATGAGGAGGTTGGATTAGAACAGTGGTTCTCAACCTTCCTAATGCCGAGACCCTTTAACACTCATATGTGGGCGTATCTGCATGTGGGCAGACCCGCCTGGAGATGGATAGAGGAGCGGCATCTCGGTTCCTAAGACCTTCAGAAATATGTGTTTTCCCATGGTCTTAGGTGACCTCTGTGACCCCTGTGAAAGGGTCATTTGACCCCCAAAGGGGTCGCAAGCCACAGTTTGAGACCTGCTGGATTAGAAGATCTCTAAGGTCCTGGACAACTTTAAAAGTTCCAAGATTCAATAAACATCTTAGGAAAATAAATAAAACGGAATTGTGATGACTTATCCTACAGTCCAGACCAAGTTCAATAACTAACCGATATAAATTAAACTAAATTAAATAAAACTGTAACTCAGATAAATAATAATAAATAAATCAACTTGAATAAATCCCAAGATTGGCTGGGAAAATCCCTGTGATGTTGGGCCGGAGGGTAGAGTTTTCGATGACATGGACCAGCCCCTTTCCTCCCTTTCTGATTCACCAGGAGAAGTACACAAATGACTGATGAATCTCCTAGACAGCTGGTTCTTTCCATGTGAGGAATGACCTGATTCAAGAGATTGAAATCTGTTTGAATATCACATCAAAGACTCTCATCACCCTGACCTCCCCAATTGAGTGTTTTCTTCTGAAATTTAACCCAATGACCATTAGGCAAATGATTGAGTATTCATGGGTAGGTCCATACACCACAAAAGCGTTAGTCTTGGAGTCATAAAGCTGGCTCTGGTACTCACTCTCTGTGTGACTTTAAAGAAGTCATTTAACCTCTCTAGGCCTCAGTTTTTCAGCTGTAAAATTAGTGGATTAGGCTAGGTGGTTTTGAGGGCCCATTCTATCTCTAAATCCTATCCTCTTCATGTTATATTTCAGGGGCTATGTAGCCTACTTAGCCCAGCTCAATGGACAAGATTTAACTCCTTTCTGCTCGGAGCCGACTTATGACAACAGCATTCTCTGTGCCAATGGCCTGTGCATCTCATGGATTAATTAGGCTTTATTAATAGAGAAGAGTGCTTCCTGAATTGTAATTAAGCAAATGTGCATCTGGTGGCAGTGGTGACGAGAGTGTGAGGAAGTACTTGAAGGAGGCACGATCAGATATTCACACTTTGGCATAGAATAGACCAGAAACCTGTTTCTTAATCAAGCTTTTCTGAAGCCCTTTTAAAACTGGCTCTTCTGAGTATAACAAGGCTGCCTCTTATTTAAGACCTTCTTGTTCAGAAATAGAGTCTGGGCAATGGCCTGTCAAGACCCCCTGGGTCCCATAGACATTAAGATTTTAAGGATCCTTCTTCATAATTTGTAATGCTAAAATACACCCATATAAAACATTGGCACAAAAGTAATTTCCTGTTAAAAAAAACACATTACAAAACACAGGGTTTTATCATGGAAAACAAGTTTGTGGTTCTGTTATTTTGTTTGCAAATCTTTTTAACATCTTAATTTATACTTGAAAAGTGAAATGTAGAAATATGTCAATGATAACTATACCATTTTCATTTTTAGAATATAACCAAAACAGGTAAACTTCTAAAAGAAGTGAAAAGAAAAGCATTTCTATTTTTTGAATCTGGGTTTTAAAAATGCAAAAATGATATCCATTGTAATCCGAAAGAAACTGTAACAAATGAGAAATCAAAGAAAAGGAGCTTGAGAAAGGCTGACACATCATGTGAAGTAAAAGGTCTTGACAAAATAATGCAGGATTTCTCGCCCTCTCTCTCCCCCAATGAAACAAGCATAATATAACATGAGGGAGTTTGGTAGAGTTCAGTGTTGTCCACCTCCAACAGAAATGGAGTTTCTCAATTTGTGGGATAACCAATCCCTGGGGGTGCGTAATGACTCTGTAAACCTCATATTAACATTATCTGTCCTGTTTTGTATTTTTGTTTATTTTATTAAATATTTCCCAGTTGCATTTTAGTCTGGTTCTGGAGGCTCTCAAGAGTGTTGAGTGCTTGTGTTTGGCACCTCTGTAGTGAAGAGAGAGCTAGCTTCCCAACCAGGGTTCTGATACATGTAGGTTTTGTGGTCCTGGGCGAGTCCCTTAATGACTTAGAGCTCTAAGACTACAAGGTGCTGGGGAGGTGGGCCGCTGCATCGGTGGAAGTTTCCTCATTTGGAATTCCCTACACTCATGAAATCATATGTCTAGTCCGTATCCTTCTCTATATTCCTATCCTTATACTTAGCCTTATCCCTATTTTTACTCTTTTTTGTTTTTCAGTGTCTGACTCTTCAAAACCCCATTTGGGATTTTGTTGGCAAAGATACTGGAGTGGTTTGTCGTTTCTTCTCCTGCTTGTTTTAGAGATGAGGTAACTAAGGCAAGCAGGATTAATTGACTTGCCCAGGGTCATACAACTCTTAAATGCCTGAGGCTGGATTTGAACTCAAGAAGATGAGCCTCTCTGACTCAGGACCTAGCACTGTGCCAACTAGCTGCCCCATCTTTATCCTTATCCTTATCCCAGTATTGATCCCTACCCCTGCCCCTACCCCTGTCCCTGCCCCTAACCCTAACCCTACCTATACACCTATCCCTATCTCTATCCCTATCCCTGCCCCTACCCCTATCCCTACCCTTATCCTTACCCCTATCCCTATCCCTACCCCTACCCTTACCTATATCCCTACCCCTACCCTTACCCATATCTCTACCCTTATCCTTACCCCTATCCCTATCCTTATCCCTATCCCTACCCATATCCATATCCCTATACTTATCCCTATCACATGAGAATAATTATTCCATACCTTGCCTATAGCAATATCAGGTTATGCCCCCACAGGAAGACATGGATTGTAGGGATGGGGCCATGTGGGAAGACTCTTGTTAGTGACTAGTGTTAGACCTAAGCATGGATAAAGTGCATGTAAATGATGCCGGATTCCAGATTTCAGTGGGTTCAGTGTGGAAAGAATGTTGGATTTGGCATCAGAGAATCTAGACTCAAAACCTGGCTTTGACACATACTGCCTGCTTAACTTTTTAAAAGTCCCTTTTATTTCTGTGGTCCTGAATTTTTTCATCTGTAAATTGAAGGAAGTTGAACTAAAGCCCCTTCTAGCTCTACATACGTGAATTAATATATATTCAGTGACTATGATTAGCAACCAGGGAAACCACTGAGGCCATGGCCCCTTAGAGTTATTACCACCCAGAATGTATCCTTCATCCATAGATATAAACCTGTATTAGGATGTGGAGGCCAACATTCTATAGCTATGGAGGATGGGTAGTGATCAGAGAGGGCAAGGCCGATGCCAGATCTATAACTATTTGGCACCTTGGGCAAATAATGTACAAGCCCTAAAAGTTTTGGGGGAGCTAGTCAAATAGAGAGGAATAGTTCAGAAGCCCTAAGACACAAGGCTCCCATGAGTGGAGTCCTGGTACATTGTAGGTGTAAGCTTGGCAAGACTTGGGAGAGTTCACCTGGAGCGAGGAGTTAACTAGGTTCAAATGTTTCTGACTTGTTTAAGAGTACAAGTGCTATCAGTGCTCTGGGCCCAAACCCTAGTTGCCCAACCCTGGTTACAGCTCTGGCATTTCCAGCACTGAAACAAAAAGTTTGAAACACGAACTGTGCAATTCCATGAAGCTTTGCTTCGACTGGCCCTAGGAGCCCCCAGTCACATGCCAAGTGAGCACATTGGGGAAGCACATGCAGGCTTTTAGTAGGACAACTCAATTTTTATTGAACTGCTCCCCTCACCAGTCACCTCTAGTTAGACTCGGGCTGAAAATACTGGATTTTCTTCTATAATAGCTAATATTTATATAGAACTTTAAGTTTCACCAAAAAAAATGCTATCCCTATTCCTATCTTTATCCTTAGCCCTATCCTAATCATTATCTCTATCTTTGTCCCTATCCCTATCCTTACTCCCCTTTTTATCCTCATTCCTATCCCTGTCCTTAGCCCTATCCTTATCTTTATCTTTATCTTTATCCTAATCCTGATCCTTAAACCTTTGCCTCCACTTATTGTCTCTTTTGGTCCTCATTACAAAGAGAAAGAGTTGGAAGGAACTTCAGAGTCTTGACTCTTAGAGGAAGAACATCTATCAAAGATCCTGAGATCAATGAGATCATTATACATTACTGTGGGTGACTAAGATGGTGGAATGAAGGTATGAGTCATGGGCACTGGGAGGCCAAGGTGTATGAGGAAAGATGGATGCATATATTTGAAATCCTCATGTACAAGGGTAAGACCTGGGATGGAGAGGAAGACTGACCAAATACTAAACTTTTTCATAAAGGAAAGAGAAGAGCCCAGAGGCTGTAGATGGTAGATGAGTGATTAGGTTCTAGATCAGTGGTTTTCAACCTTCCTAATGCCTCGACCCTTTAATACAATTCCTCATGTTGTGGTGACCCCCAACCATAAAATTATTTTTGTTGCTACTTCATAACTGTAATTTTGCTACTGTTATGAATCAATCTGATATGCAGGTGTATTTTCATTGTTACAAATTGAACATAACCCACAGGTTGAGAATCGCTGTTCTAGATAGTCTAGGTAGAAGGATGGAGGGAACCTCAGAGGAGAAGTCACTGGAGAGACAGGGGCAGAGATGAGGTTTAACAGTGATTGTGATGAATTCAGTCCTTCCTTCTTGTGGCTCCATGTGTCAAAGACCATGAAAGAAGGTGAAAGGGCAGAGAGTTGCCCAAGGAGGTGGCAATTTTGAAATATAGCCATTAGGAGAGGTGGAGACAGTTTACTAGCCTTAGAATAGAAGAAGTGTTCAGTGATAGGAGCCCCCACCTGCTTGTCAACCTTGGTGGTCTCTATATGTGCACTAAATTTTGGAGGGGGCACCTAGGCACATTCTAATTATACTTGTTGAATAATCTAGAACTTGAATAGAAAGTCTGGAGTGGATAAATGTGCTTGATATTAAGATCATTTTGGAAAGAAGAAAAATAAGAGGTTTTTTGGGGAAGGGATGATAGAATCAAAAGATTGGTTCTTGAGGAAGAGATGGTGATTATGGTCACAGTATCGTAAAGCAGGAAAGGCAAAGACAAATTTCTGAGTAGAAGTGAATCTCCAAACCAGCATCTTCAGAAATTCATCTTATTAGTGACAATGAGCAGAAGATGTTATTGTGTTTCTCATTCAGAGCTCAGAGCTAGACCTTAGAGAAGATGCAAAGTTCAGATTAGGTATGGTCCCTGCCCTCCTGACACTAACAATGGGTGTTTGAGATAGAAGCACAGGTGAGTAAAGTGTACAATATTGCAGGCTGAATGCATTAGAGAAGTGTACAGTGACTTCTTTCCCCATTCCCTGACCCTAAAACACCAATTCATTTCCAAGAGTTATCCATTCTACCTCCACATCTGAGGCTTCCATTTTCTCTTCTCCATCCACACAGCCACTACCCTAGTTTGGGTACTCATCACCCCTCAACTAGACAATTGTAACAGCCTCCTAATTGGATGCCCAGATTACTATCTTTCCCCTCTGTAATCCACTAACCACACAACTGCCAAAATAATGTTCTGAAAGCACAAGTCTGACCATGTGTCTCCTATGGTTTCCTATCTTGCTCCAACCTATCATTTCTAGGATCATTGAACATTACTACCACTCATGCCCTCTCCATTCAAGCCAAGCTGGTCCACTTGCTATTCTCCAAACAAGATGCTGAATTTCCTATCTCTGCCTCTTTTCAGAGGCTATCTCCATGGGAAGAATGGTTGCAGAAGGCAAGTCTTTAGTGACAGAGCAGAGAAAGCCAGGGGAATTGAGAGCATGACACAATCTCTGCTGCTGGCAGGCAAGACATCTCAGCTTCTATGGAGAATTTGATTTTGGTGAGACAATTCCTATTTGAATGCCTTCTGACTAGTACGTGGGCATTAAGTGCAAGGGAAGGAGTTATGGCTTAGGGAAAAGAGCACTGAATATGAAACATTCAACACATAATATAGTATATACATTGTCAAATGCCATCACAGTATAAGATATTTTTGCTTATTTATCTTTATTACAAGGTAGGGCTCAGTCTGTAGAAAGTAATTGAAATGATTATAAATAAAGCATATTAAAAATGAAATATAAAAGAAAAACTGGGTATATTCTTATCTGCTTACATACTATATTTTACCAGTAGAATGTAAGTTCCTTGAGGTCAGGGACTTAGTGTAATGCCTTGCCCATAGTACTAAGCTTTTAATAAATGTTTATTAAACTGAATTGAGTTGATCAGATGGCGAGGTTTTTACTGAGGGATCAGGGAAGGTTTCATGGAGAACCTGGGATCTGAATTGGGTTTCAATGAATGGGTAGGGATTCAATCTGTGATGAGGGGAAGGAGGAGAATTCAGTCTGTGGAAGCAGTGAGAATCACAGGAGGGAGGTGGGAACAATATGAGGCATTAGAGAGTAATCTGGTGGAAGCACTTCCGGAAGGAAAGAAGGAAGAAGGAAGAAAGGAAAGAAGCATTTATTATGTACCAACTCTATGCTGGCACTGTCCTAAGTACCTCACAAATATTACCTCATTTGGTTCTCACAACACCCCTGGGAGGTAGGTGCTATTATTATCCCCAATTGACATCTGAGGAAATTGAGGCAAAAATGGTAAAGTGACTTGCCCAGAGTTATACAGCTAGTAAATTTCTGGGGCTAGATTTGAACTCAGATTTTCCTGACTACAGATTTAGAACTCTGTCTGCCCTACCACCTATCTACCTCTTGTGGACTGGATCTCCCAGAAAATGAATAAATGGAGCATCTTGGGGACCAAACAAAAGAATCAAAGGCAAGTAGCACACACACACAGGATTTATAGAAATCATCCCTCTGAGACAAGAACAATGTTTAGAGCAATCTGAAAGAGAATAGGACATTCAGGAGAGAGACAGACCTGGAAACTGAATGTTTAGATGGAGAGGTCAAATTAATCTTATGGAAAACACCAGAGAAGGGATGATAAAATAGATGATGGAAAAAGAGAATTAACAATGAAATCCTCCTCTGGCGCCAAGGGTCCTGACCCATGTGATAGATGTAGGGGATAAAATTTTATCTGGATTTTTAAAAATATCCACAGTGGTTTTCTATCTTGGAGAAGACAGAGATCCCGGCATCATTTGTGAGTTTTTGTTTTCTAAAGATTTTTTGTATATCCAAGGCATTTTAAATACTCTGCTTTCCTACTTCCCAAATGGGCTTGTCAGGCAGGGTGGCCTGGTTTGTATGTTCCTTTGAATACAGTGTAACCAGAGTCCCTCCCAAGTAGGGCCCCAGGCAATCAGAAGAAATGAAATGTATATGGGGGTGATGTGTTCATGGGTCCAACTTATGCACAGATGTTTTTAATTAGTACAATTAATGACAGCACCGACTGGCTCATAACCTTATGGAATTAATAGGGACCATTTGTCTCTTTAAAGCAGCCTTTCTGCCTGGTATTAGTTTTCAGGAAAGGAGAGACCAAGTTTCTGACAATGGAGATAAATCTGCATTCCTAAAATCGGTCCTGTCCCCACCTATCCTTTCATCAAAGTCATCCTAGGACCTAGTCTTTATCCCAGGGCTCCAGGAGAGGGGGAGTTATAAATGCTTTGGACTGAAAAATGGAAATCCAAGCACAATCTATCCATGGGTTTTTAAAAAAAAGAGGAAAGAAGGAAGAGTTAACTTGTCAGATATCCTTCACTGGAGGGAGAGGGCCTTGCATTTTTATTTGAAATAGGGGGTACTAGTCAATGCACTGGAATGGTGCAGATGTGGTCCTGACTGACATCTCAGCTGAAGACCACAAGAGAGTGAGTCATAACCAAAAATCTTCACCACTTGGTGGCCAACCCGGTAGTCATGGCTCTCTCCAAACTTAGCAAAGCTGATGATAGATCGGTCTTTCCTGAGAGCCTCCCAGTTTGCTAAAACCTATCAGACTTTTACTTAGAGTTCATATTTATATACAGCACTTCGAAAATACTACCTTGCAACAACTTTGTGAGGTCAATGGTGTATTAATTGTCCCCATTTTACAGATGAGGAATCTGCCGTTTAGGGAGGTTAGGAGGCCATATGGTTGCCTCCAAATGCAGCCATTTTACAGGTGAGGAAACAGAAGCCCATGGAAGTTCTGACTTTCTCAAAGTCACACAGGCAGTAAGTTTCAGAGGTAGGATTTGAACCCAGGTCCTAGAATTCTAATGCCAATGTTCTTTCCATTGTACCAGAAATACCTATGATTAGGAAATAGCTGTTCTAAGACTGGAGCTTAGGTCTTCTAATTTCATATCCAGTGCTTTTTTCCCGACACCATGACTCCTTCCCTTGCTCTTAATGCCAATGGACTAGCCAGAAGGCATTCAAATAGGAATTGGCTCACTGAAATCAAATTCACCATTGAAGCTGAGATGTCTTGCCTGCCAGCAGCAGAGACTGTGGCACACTCTCAGTTCCCCTGGCTTTCTCTGCTCAGGCACTAATGCCCTACCATTCTTTCCATGGAGCTGAGCTGGAGCCAAAAGTCTGCTTTATCTGAGAGGAGAATCAGAAGTGCTGAGAGAGGCTTGGACCATGAAAGCAAACCCGAGTCCATCCTCCTTCCAAAGATGCAGCTGTGCAAGCTGTTCGGCAAGGAGACACTGATTTGTGACCTCTACAAAGGGACTCAATGAACAGATAGGAGGAGCCCACGGGGATTTGGGCTCATACTTATAAACCCAACCTGGAAAAACACTCCATTGCCTTCCACAACTCAAGACCATAAGGGGAGGCCACCCAACAAAGGGTGCAATGCCTACCATAGAGCCTAGTCCATGACAATGCATGTCTTCACAGAGCACGTGCATGCACATGGACGTGTGTCTCTTACATGTGTATTTCTGTGTGTAGCGTACACGTGTCTGTGCATTTGTGTATGGTATCACATGTATGTGCCTTGCTGTATACAAGTGTGTCTGTCTATCTCTTGGTATAACCAGCCTACACATGAGCAGATCTCTCTATGTGTGTATATCTGAGTATATTTCTGTGTGACTGGTTGATAGAAGATAGAAAAATGCAAATTGCCTGAAGAAGATAAGGTTTTCTTTTAAACTCTCAGCTGTGCAAGGTAAAAATAATAATAATTCTCAGCTCTCTTCTCTATTATCTCCAAAGTCCAAGGGGTTAAAGATGGTCCCAAGATGCACAGATTCACCCACTAGTAATCAATACCTAGTTAACTGCAGATCTGAATCCCCCTCGGGAACCAGGATTGCGATAAGGGCGGGGACAGGTGGCCAGGGAGAGTGTGAGTTAGAGTGAGTGTGAATGTGCATAAACAGGATGGGGGATGGGCGGGTGATGGGAGGGTCCTCTCCATGCTTATTAGAGCAGAAGGTGTCCCCTCCCTTCCGAGTGTCTCATGCATGAACAGCAGTGACAGGAGAGATCTCGCCTTGGGGCCTGGTCAGTGCAGAGCAGCTGAAGGTAAGGGGAGAGACAAAAAGATCTCACCTCTCCAGGAGCACTAGGGGCCAGAATACCAAGGACTAAATTGTGCGGAGGAGGCAATGGTTCCTAGTTCTAGGGACCCAGCCCTGTGGGAGGGAGGAGGAGGAGGAAAGAGAGAAGGGCTTTTTTTAAAGACTCAAGACCAGGCAAAGTTAAAGCATGGGCAGAGCGTTAGGCTCCCTCTATCTCCATGATGGCCCCTGGTCCTTTCTCCCTGAGTCATTCAGAGGTTGACGTTGGGATCATTATTCACCTGAGTTGCAGCTGGTAGTCTCAGGGTGTAGAGAATGCAGCCAGAAATCTGATCCAGTCCTGTTGGAAGTTTAACAGAATTAAGAACAAACTGCCCAGTGGGATAAAATGTCAGATATGAAGAGTGCAAAAGAGAGCAGACAAAGAAAGGAGGATAGAGGAGTAGGGGAAAGGAGGAAGGAGAGGGGAGACAGAGACACAGAGACAGAGGTAGGCAGAGACAAAGAGAAGAGTTAAAGTCATTCAGAGAGATACAGAGATACAGAGACAAAGGTAGCCAGGGACAGAAAAAGAGAGATAGAGATAGAGAAACAGGCAAAGAGGAAGGGGGGAGGAAAGAGGGGGGAGAGAGAGAGAGAGAGAGAGAGAGAGAGAGAGAGAGAGAGAGAGGGAGAGCGAGAGAAGACAGAAGAGAGGGGAGAGGGGAGAGGGAGAAGGGGGGAGATGGAGGAGAGAGAAACAGAGACAAAAAGAGAAAAAAGTCAGAAATGGAGTCAGATATACAGACAGACTACAGAAAGAGAAATTTAAAATGGAATTTGTACTTTGGAAAGGTCAGAAGCAGGATGGAGTCTGCTTTCTTGCCAGCATGACAGATATAGAGTCTCCCTCTCAACAGTCTTCACCCTCATCAATACTGTGCTGATCACCTCATAAAATAGCCCAAGGTTGGGTGTCAGGAAAGAGAATTCAGTTTCATAGGTTTGTAGAAACAGAAAAGATGATGGAAATCAGCATGTCCCACCCCTTCTTTGTATGGATAGCTCAACAGAGCTGCTGACTTAACAGTTACTCAGAGCTCTTACCAGTAGAACTGGAAGAGGCGACTTGAACTTTGGTGTTTTGCCCTGTCCACTATACCAGGCCTCAGGAAAAGGGTTTTCGCTGACCCCTCTGGCCGCCCAAATGCTCAGAGCTCTCTGGGAGCTGAGAAGGAAGGAGACTTTGGTCTAAATCTAACCCATACCCAGCCCTGACACCGAGAGCCAGTTCTAGGCTACCAGCCACCAGAGCACAAAGAATGACACCCTTCCCATCTTCTGCTGGCAATCATTCATCCCAAATGAAAAGGGACCTCAGGGAACAGCTAGTCAAATCTCTCATTTTTTTCAGATGAGGAAACTGAGGCCCAAGGAGTTTAAATGGTGGTAGCTGTCAGAAGTGGGATTTGAATCCAGGTCCTCTGTCTGCAGACTCAGGAGTCTTTCCCCCGTACCATCATGCATCCTGCTTCATGTAGAGGCCACGAGACATGCCTTTGTGTGATCTATAAGTATGGGCTCGTCTCTCTAGAATGAGACTTAGAGGCAACTGATCCAGTGGAAAGAGCACTGGATTTGGAGTCAGAAGACCGGGCCCTGTCGCTGAGTACCTAAGTGTTATCCTAAGCAAGACCCTTAACCTCTCTGGGCCTCAGTTTCCTCATTAGGAAAATGAGGGAGCTAAACTAGATCTCTCTGAGATCCCTTCCATTCCCAACTTGCTCTGGTTCTAGATTTCAGTAAGTAAGCACAGCTGGGGGGTGGCGGTAGAATTTGCCTGACCTGCCAGGGGAAGGTCAATCCACCCTATGCATGGGCCAGTTGGCCAAGGTCCTAAGCCCCATTTGGGAAACCTAGCCTTTGCTAAGAAAGGAGGAGCCAAAGCATCCCTGTGGGTTCTTTTGACTCTCCTCACGATCCCAGGGAAAGGTCCAGAGACTTGGGGGTGCAGGTGGGGGTGACTGACACTTTCAAAGAATGGAGGATGCTGTTAACTTGTCAGTCCAATTATGGTAATGTGCTTTGGTAATTAGCCCTCCAAGGGAGCAGGGGATGCACATGAGTGGAGTAATTGCAGGTTCACTTTGCTGTGCATGCTTTATCCTGCTTTGGTAACTAATTATTAGCATTTAGCAAGTGGATATTATCATCTTCCAAGCAGGTGCAGCCAGGCTCTGGAGCTGGAGCTGGGGCCATGGCCAGCTAAAGGTCGTCTTTCTGCTTGGGCATAATTAGTTTGTCTTTCACAAACCCTTTCTGTGCATTTTTCTTTCTTTTTCTTTTTCAAGACAAATAAACAAACTGAAGGAAGAGGGGGGAGTGGGCAGAGAAAAACCATTTACCTTATGGGTATTGGTATACTTTCCCTTTGAAAGCTGTAGAATTGACTGCAGGGGTATGGAGGACTGAAAGGGGTCACAGCTCCAAGATCTGTGTTCCTCACTTAGCCAGAAGAGTCAGAAAGAGATAACCCAGCCCCTAGCTCGCTCTCAACAGGGAACCCTGAGTGGTCTGTGGATGAGAAAGATAAGGTGAACTCTACCTGTAACCCCAAAAACATCCTGCTTCTTTAGCAGTTATCCATCTGGTATCAATTTGGCAAATGGAACATTTGTAAGAATGATGATTGACACTTGAAAACTGGAAAGAGAAAAGGTCGATTGCTATTGCAATAGGCAGGGGAAGCAGTCTCCTGCCTCTTTTTCTAATCCTTTCCTCTGCACAGCTGCCAAATGCATACTCCTAAAGCACAGGTCTCCATCTGACATGAGGCAACCAAATGACCTAGTATGTGGAATGATGAATTCGCAGTCAGTAAAACCTGAGTTCAGATCCTACCTTGGATACTTTGGAGGTGTGCGACCCTAAATCAAGGCTCTTAACTGCTCTCGGACTCAGTTTCCCCATCTATGAAATGGGAATAATAATAGTACCTGCTTCATAGGGTTGTTGTAAGGCTCAAAGGAGATTTTTGGACTTAGTGCTTGGCATACCTTAAAGTAATATATAAATGTTAGCTCTAATTCAGTATTACCTCATTCTCTTTCTCAAGAAGCTCCAGTGACTTCCTCTTGTTTCTAAAATAAAAGTACAAACGTCTCTGTTTGGCATTTACAGCCCTTCATGATCTGACTCCACCCTACCTTTCTAGGCTCATTGCATGTTATTATTTCATGCATTTTACTTTTCAGCCAAATTGGGCTACTCATTGTTCTCTTTACAAGGTGATCCATCTCCCACCTCTTTGCCTTTGTATAGAATGGAATCCACTACCTCCTCAGTTCCAAATCTGAGAATTCCCTAGCTTTGTTTCAGGCTCAGCTCAAGCGCTCTTTCCTAAATGAGGCCTATCCAAAATCCCCAGTTGTTAGTTCCCTTCACACATTCACTATCTAAGATTACGTTGTATATACAGAGATGTACTGGTAAATGTTTAACAAGTGACTTGCCAAATTGTTAAAAGTGTGCCTTTGATGCATTTTTAAGTTTATATTATGAACATTTTCCTTCATCATTTTCTTAAATCTAGAGAATTAAAGAACAAATCAAACTCTGATTTGTAGTATTCACCATTTTCTGGAGTATGAATGCACGCATTTATGAAAATTTAACAATCAGCTCTCCAGATGGTTCCAGCATACCAATGAATTTCTTTTGCCTTTACTTACCTGAGTATTTGTTGGTTTCCTCCAATAGAATATAAACTCTTCAAGGGCTTTTACTCATTTCCTCAGTTACTAGGTGGTACAGTGGATAGAGGTCTAGGCTTGTGATCAGAAAAACTTGTGTTCAAACTTGGCCTCAGACACTTACTAGCTGTGTGACCCGGGAAAAGTCACTTAACTTCTGTTTGCCTTAGTTTCCTCAGCTGTAACTGTAACTATCTCCCAGGGTTGTGGTGAGTAAAAAAATGAGATGTTAGTAAAACTCTTAGCACATAGTGCCTGGTACATAGTGGGCACTATATAAGTGCTAGCTAGCTAGGTAATAGTAGTAGTAGCAGTAGTAGTAGAGTAGTAGTAATAATAGTAGTAGTAGTAGAGTTGTAGTAATAGTAGTAATAGATTAGTAGTAGTAGTAGTTAGTAGTAGTAGTAGTA